>JAANYP010001252.1:0-215000 GCA_020465985.1 Centrapalus pauciflorus
TATATATATATATATATATATATATATATATATATATATATATATATATATATATACACACACACACACACACCCACACATATACATTCAGGTTTATCAGCGTACCTATGAAATTTTAGCGTACCCACAGTACGCTTATGTCAACAATCAGTCACATGGATTTTTTTTGAATACACATGTATAAGACACCATTATAAGAGTTTTTTTAATAAGTAGCAACCTCATAAATGTTGTGCATTATTAAAAAATCATGTGAATGATCATTCTCACCATTGACAATGTGTGAATTGAGTATTCACATGGATGACCATTCACATAAATATGCATTGAGCATTCACAAAATTTATAAGGAGACAGAAAGTATGTATGTATGTTAAATTCATATATAATGCATATAACATTAAAGCAAGCATGGTTATGAGATACAAATTGTAATCAACGTTTTTAAGGTTGGTGTCTTCAGGTGCACTTATAGACGTTTATTTTTTATACGTTTGCAATTAACGTTTAATTATGATAATATTTTTGTACTTGGTTATGATTTCTGTTACACAAAAATAAAAAATAACCAACATTTTTATGCAATGACTTTCTTATATACCGTTGCGTTGATTATATTATTTTATTCTAAGGGTTTGGGGTTTTGTTGATTGTTTTTGTATTGTAATGCATATTACTGGTTTATTAAAAAAATTATTTTGTTTTACTAAAATCCTTAACATTTCATTCAGATTATTGTATTAAGTTCATATGTTTTTTATTTAATTACAAGATAGATGTACGAAAATGTATCTATGAAATTATACAATGTATAAGACATTCATTTCCGTATATCATAACATATTAATGATTGTGAAAAGTTTATATGGTTTATGTATATTAGTTCCATGTTACAATTAATAATTAAGTCGACATGTATTAACATAACAAATATTTAAATAAAAATAGTTAGATTTTACTTTTGCATAATTGTATTGGAATTTATGATGAATTTCAAATGTAAAAAGTAATGAATAGTTACAACAAAACGAACCAAAACACTAAATTGAAATGTTTTAACGTAACAAAATATTGAAACATAAATAACTATATATTTACTTTGAACCCAACCATATAAAAAATTTGTTTACATCAAAATGTTTAAAATCGTTACTTTATATATTTTCTTAAATACTATAATTAATTCAGAGTTGATTAATGTCATGAAATAATTATATGAAAAAATATAAAGGATAAAAATGTCTAACTATTAACAAATCAAACATAAGGACAATAATAGTTTGATAATAAATTAGGATCTATACATAAACGGAAAATACATAAATTAAATCTGATAATTTTAGTATATTGTATACAATATTTATATTGCGCAAGGTAGAAACGTATACTTAATACTAATATAGACATTGTACAAGTAATCTTTATGAGTGTAACAAAACACAACATTTATAAAGACGAGTAAAACCAAAAATAAATTACATTCTTGTGGAACAAAAATTGTTATTTACAACAAATGGGAAACTGTTATTTATCAACAGTTTTGAGAAAGATGGCTCATTTATGCAAATAACTTGTCTACTGATTGACTATTTATGGACTTATTATAGATCGGTCCCTTTTTAGATGATTTAAAAATATTTTCGATTTGCATTTGTTTGTTTATTTTTTGTCGTGTGTTAGTGAATCATAGCAACTACATTTGTTAACTTTTATCAAAGGTTTTTTGTTATATGATGTTGTAGTTCATTATCATGGCATACGAGCATACTGAAATTATAAATCAATCGCATGACATGTCATTACCGTCGGCTCTGGTGTCCAGTTCGACGTCTCCTGTTGTTACACCTGTTTCGTCTGCTTTGACTCACAATCCATCTTCACCCCCGTGTAATGTACAACCTTTGACCTCCAATATCAATTTTCGTGGTTCCATGCAATATACGCAAGAATCAGAAACTGTTAGCACATTTTGCTCACCAACGAGCTTGTCAAATTCTGTGTGTCAGTTTCATACATCCAATTCATATTCTGTAACTCAATGTCCATCTTCATCCACACATACCCCTCAACCATTGACCGACATAACGAATTCCGTTCATATTGCGGGTCAAACGCAACACTCGGTTATTCCTTCTATTCAACAATGTACAATGTCTTCTTCTGCGGCTGCTGAAGGTAGAAGACGCCCGGGTCGACGACCTTTGAGAACGCGTTCGGTTAACAGTGTCTCTAATCGATCGGGTGACTCTTCGGTCCGCCTTCTCAATATGTCGACTAATCAAATGGTCCACCATGCACGACGTCCAGGTAGACCTCGCCGATCACGCAACGCTTCATCTGTTGATCGCGCTGTTGTACCTTCTGTGTCTCAGGTTGTATCTGATTGTATGAACCCATTGGCTACACCAAATGTTGATAGCACACCTTCAAGTTAGTTTTATACCCTTTCATCTCTGTTACATATTCTTCGTAAATGTTCCTGTTACTATGTTTATGTGTTTTGTTTCGTATTTCTGTAGCCGTAGGTCTGCCAGCATCTATGGACCTTGCGAGTCTGTCAAACATCCCAACCCCTTCTGTCATGCTTTCATCAACAACTTTTGTCGATGCTAATGGTACACCGGTTACTGTTACAACTTCTGAACGTACGTCAACTATATCAACGACCCCTGTGGTTGCTGAAGATTCTCCCATCGATATTTATGGTCAATTACACGCGGAACGGGTCATGCTCAACATCAATAATGAGCATACTAATTGTACGTCCTCCAATAGTCCAGACGAAGATGTGCGTATGCATCGTAAGTGAACATGGCCATATTTGTTGACTTTTTGTTAATGTTTGTTAATATTAATGGTCACTGATGGTTGTCCTTTTGAATCCGTCGATGTAGGTCGTATGTTTGTTTATTGGGATGCTGGGGATGCATCCTATTATTGTGTGCATTGTAATGCTATGTTATGGTATGGTGAGCGCACGATAAAGAGTGGGAATCCAAGAAACCCAAAGTTCTCATTATGTTGTAGTGAAGGAAAGGTACATCTATCGTATTTATTCGATGGTCCAAGATTGTTAGAAGAACTTATGGATTATCGTGGTTGCCGGCGTGCCACTGTTTTTCGTGCTAACATAAAGGTATTGAATGCGATGTTTGCACTCACGTCGACTGGTGGCATTGTACACAGAGAGGTCAATGATGGCAGAGCCCCTTATACATTCAGATTGAATGGCCATAATCATCATCGGATTGGGTCTTTGTTGCCAACGCATCCTGATGGACGACCTCGATTTGCGCAGTTGTATATATATGATACTGAGAATGAGGTTGAAAATCGTTTATATGCATTGAATCAACGATTATCTTCTAATGCTGATGATACTATATTTCGTACGTTGGTTCATGAACTAATTTCACTACTTAATGGTTGTAACGCGTTGGTTCAAGCTTTTAGGATGGTTAAGGAGAGATTTGATGAATCGTTGATGCATCCAGTTAGGCTACGTTTGCTTGGCACACGCCAAAGGGATGGAAGACAATATAACTTACCGACTGCCTCAGAAGTGGCTGCTTTGATCCCTGGTGACGGCAACCCTACAGATCAGCGTGATGTCATCGTCGAGGAGCGTAGTGGTGTTGTTAAGAGAATATCAGAGTTGCATCCAAGCTTCATGTCGATGCAGTATCCGTTGTTGTTCCCATATGGCGAAGATGGGTTTAGTATTGACATACCTTTGAATGCCCCACAAATGACGAAGCGAAAGTTTGTCAGTCTTCGGGAATATTACTGTTTTCGCTTACAACATAGACTTAATGAAGGAAAAACGTTACACAAAGGTGGTCGTTTGTTTCATACTTTCGTGGTTGATGCATATGCGGCCGTTCTCGAACATGAGTTAGATTGGTATAAGCGCAACCAAAATACTATCCGATCTGAGCTTTATAATGGTTTGCATGATCATATTATTAATGGTGAAACCAATTGTGAGTTTGTAGGCCGAAGGGTTATACTGCCATCCTCATTCACTGGCGGCCCGAGGCATATGGTCCAACAATATCAAGATGCGATGGCAATTTGTCGTTGGGCCGGGCCACCTGATTTACTTGTGACGATGACATGTAACCCACAATGGCCTGAAATTAAACGACATGTGGATACAGCAATTCCTGGGCAACCAACTTGTGATCGACCAGATATCATTGCACATATGTTTAAGATTAAACTTGACGAATTGATGCGAGATATAAAAAAGAATAACCATTTCGGTCGGGTAAAAGCAGGTACATGTCTTATCTCATGTTACATAAATGTTTCAATATTTAGTTGTTTATATGACTTCAATTTGTGATTTGCAGTTATGTATACAATTGAGTTACAGAAACGCGGTCTGCCGCATTGTCATTGCCTTATATTCCTACACTCAGATGATAAGATATTGTCCCCAGAAAAGATTGATGAATTCATCTCTGCTGAGTTGCCTTCTGAATTAGTTGACCCACTTGCATTTGACGCTGTCCGTACCCATATGATGCATGGTCCATGTGGACTTTTGAACCCGTCGAACCCATGTATGTCTAAGGATCGTTGTACCAAAGACTACCCAAAATCATTTTGTACAGAAACTTGTATCCAACAGGATGGATGGCCACGATACAAACGATCAGATAACGGACGTAGTGCAAGAGTTGGTCGACAAGAAATTAGGCTTGATAATCGATGGGTCATTCCACATAATGTTGATTTGGTTGTCAAATATGGCTGCCACATCAATGTTGAATGGTGTAGCCATGGCACATTGGTGAAATATCTTTTCAGTTATCTTAATAAGGGCCCTGATCGTGCGACCGTGGTTGTTGAAGGTGAATCCAATCGAACACCTTTCCAATCCCTTGTGCATGCTGATAATGAAATTGAGGCATACCTAAATTGTCGTTACATATCAGCATCCGAATCGTGTTGGAAGTTGTTTGGGTTTGAAATGCATTATCGGTCGGTTGCTGTCGAAAGACTTCCGTTTCATGAAGAGGGTTGTAATAGGATGTACTTTGGTGATCGGGATAATGTAATGGATGTTGCTGCACGGGAAATGTCTGCGAAGTCAAAATTTACAGAGTGGATGACGGTAAACCAAATTTACCCTGATGGTCGAAGTCTTACGTATGCAGAGTTTCCTACATACTTTACATGGCATGAAAACGAAAAAGCATGGTCCCCTCGTAGAAGTGGCATCACAATTGGCCGCATATACTATGTTAGTCCGTCTATGGGGCAGCGATATTATTTGCGAATGTTGTTAAATGTTATACGTGGACCGAAATGCTTTAAAGATATACGCACAGTTTCTGGTGTGGAGTACCCGACGTACATGGCTGCATGTAAGGCATTAAATTTGTTAGGCGATGACACTGAATGGGTTGATTCTATACGACAGGCTTCACAGTGGCAGTTAGGGCATCAACTTCGTGAATTGTTTGTTGCAATATTGTTGTTTTGTGAGGTATCTGATCATGAACGGCTATTTACAGACGTTCTACCTTACTTGTCCGAAGATGTGGTTTACACTCAACGTAGATTGTTAGGCAATAATGATGTGGTATTTACTGATGTTGAGATTCAAAATTACACGTTGGTTGAAATTGAAAAGATTCTAAATGGTAGCAATAGATCGTTGGTTGAGTTTCCAAGTATTCCCCAAATTGATTGTGCTTTGTTACGAGGGACAATGAACTCTTTACTTGCTGCTGAAAGAACGTATGATTTACGTTTTGAACGATCTCGGTTTGAACTTTTGCATCGTGGGTTAACTCATCAGCAGAATGAGGTATTTGATTATGTGATGTCATGTATTGAAAAGCCTGAGGGTGGAGTTATATTTGTATATGGTTGTGGTGGTACGGGCAAAACATATCTATGGTCTACTCTTATTGCGCGTATCCGTTCGATTGGCAAAGTAGTTTTATCTGTTGCTTCATCTGGGATTGCGTCCCTATTGCTGCCTGGAGGTCGTACTACTCACTCACGATTTCGTATTCCGGTTGATGTTGATAGTGATTCGTGTTGTGGAACTCAGAACTTGCCGACTTGATTAGAGAGTCAGATTTGATCATTTGGGATGAGGCGTCGTTGCAACATCGACATGTGTTTGAAGCTGTTGATAGAACATTACGGGATTTGTGTAAATATGATCGACCTGGTGCGCATAATCAAGTTTTTGGTGGAAAGGTTGTTGTATTAGGTGGTGACTTTCGACAAGTACTGCCTGTTATTCCTAATGCAAGTCGTAGCGAGGTCGTTTCGTCGGTTATCAACAAGTCAGCACGGATATGGGAAATGTGTAAAATCTTTGTGTTGACGATCAACATGCGACTCCGTGATCCATCGCTTTCCACTGTAGATATGAATCAGATGATGGATTTTAACAAATGGCTTTTACAACTAGGTGATGGGACCCTTCCGACAGCTGCCCTACCTAATGAATCTGATCATGAATGGATTTGTATGCCTGATGATCTTTTGATACCTGTGTCTGATAACCCGATTGACTCCATTGTAACTGCTACGTATCCAGATCTGCTAAATCGCATTGGTGACTTTGAATATTTGAAAGAACGTTGTATACTCTGTCCAACTAATGACTCTGTTGATGAAGTCAACACACATATCCTTGGCCAAATGGTTGGTGACATGCATGTATTGTTAAGTGCTGATGACATATGCCCAACGACAACTAATCTGGACGAGATGCGTATTATGTACCCACTTGAATTTCTTAACACATTGAATTTTCAGGGATCCCAAACCACAATCTTGAGTTAAAGGTCGGGACACCGGTCATGTTGTTACGTAATATAAATTTGCAACGGGGACTTTGTAATGGCACACGTTTGATCATTGCACAAATATGTCGTATGGTAATTGAGGCTTTCATAATCACTGGAAGTCACGTTGGTGAAAAAACATTTATTGGTAGGATCGATATGACGCCGACTGATAGTTGCTGGCCTTTTCGTTTTAAACGAAGACAATATCCTTTAAAAGTTTGCTTTGCAATGACTATTAATAAGAGTCAGGGCCAAACATTTAAATCTGTTTATGGGTATCTAAAGCATCCGGTATTCAGTCATGGTCAATTGTATGTCGTTGCATCTCGAGTTACGGCGCGCAACGGCCTACGTTTTTATATAGACAATGGAGGAAAATGTCCTGACAATTTAACAAAAAATGTTGTTTATAAAGAAGTATTTTATAATCTACCCCAAGGTATTAGTTATGTTCATGCGTTTACTTTTCCGTTACCATTACAATCAACAATCCTTTCGACTGCTAATGTTCATTGTTGTTTATTGTTTGTGGTTTATGTGTAGTTATTGTGGAGTGATGATGCGGGGAACCAAATCATACATTTCTGACCTGATTCCCTATGTTACTGATAAGTGGTCCTTGACTGTAATGGTGTCACGTGTTTGGACTGCTTACAATCCTCGTAATGAACAGAAACTATCTCTAAACATGATTTTAATTGATGAGAGGGTATGTTTCTTCGTATATTTTATGATGAGGATGCATAACCAATATATTGGCGCTTACGTACAACTTTTTATTGTTCTTTAGGGGTCATTGATTCATGCTTTGGTCCCGAAGTTTATTATCGACAAGTTCAACAATTCCATTGTCGAAGGACGTGTATATAAAGTTAGTCGTGTTAGTGTTGTGAATTACACGTCTAAATATAGACCTCTACAACGTGATTTTTTCGTTCAATTTGCTGCATGTACGACCGTCTCATTACATTCGGGTGTCGATGATGATGTGTTTGCCCGATATGCTTTCGAGTTTGTCCCGTTCCATGACATTAGCAAGCGCGTTAACGATGATACTTACCTGACAGGTCTTTTTATTGTTTGATTTATCTGATGTATCATTTAATTCTTTGGAAATCTTTTATGCCTTACTTCATACTATTTTAGATGTTATAGGGGTTCTTCGTATATGGAATCCTATAGAAAAAAAGGTTGGAACGATTACAAGCCCTGCCTCTGCTCTTCGTAAAATTGTCATTGCGGATATGAGGTATCGAAATCGTTTGGTATATACATGTGATTATACATGTATTCATTGTCCCATTTGGTATTTTGTTTATCGTTTTCGCTTTCAGTGATGCAATGTTGGATGTATCTTAATGGGGTTCGTCAGCCTCCAAATATACTGATGACACGATCCGTGAAATACAACATCGCAATATCGTTTTTGTCATTACGTGTTGTACTGTTCGTGCATTCAAACGTATGCTTCTTTTACAACGTGATTTTGATTTCAGTTGATCAATTTCTTTTGTACATAATATCAATACAATTTTTATTGTATTCTTAAGGGGTACCACATTTGAGTACGACATCGGCAAGCCATGTATACACAGACCTACAACTTCCAGAAGTTATCCGTTATCAGGATGGGTGATTTAAATACCTTTACTGTTGTCTGTAGTTTTCGCTTTGTGTATTATTTAGTATTTTTATAATTTCCGGTTTTCATATTATAGCCCTGTTTGACCTATTACATTTGGACCTCCTGCACCAATCACAGAGAAAATTACTATTGTACCGGTTGAAGTCCTATACGGCCGGTTAGAGCAGGGAGTTGATGAGGTACTATAATAAATTTACTTCATATGAAGGCTGTGTTTTGGGTAATGACGATGCATGCTATTTGTTTTAGGGGACAGTTTTTACTGTCGCTGGAACATTGATTGACATCGATATGTCCAATGATTGGAAGTTCATTCAGTGTACAAGGTGTTATAAGAAGGCAACTTTAAGTGGACGGCGTTACTATTGTGACTTTTGTAAACAGAATGTCCTTAATCCTCGACAAGCGTAAGTTCTATGTTCTTACCATTCGTGATGTTATAAGTGTGTTATCTTAAAATGTTATGTCTGTTATAGATATCGACTGGTAATTCGGCTAAAGAATGACACAAATGAGATGAGTTGTGTTCTGTTTAACGCTGATGCAACGAAGATGGTTGGACTTACTGCAAGTGAGGTGATTCTAAAAAGTTTAGAAGAGGTCAGTTAGTCATATATCAAATTTTTCCTTCCTTTTTGCACTGCTTTCGCGCGTTACTCTGACTTACTTATGTGTGTCAGGGCGGTGATGACCGTGATTGGATTTATTGGTTTTTGGTTGAGACATTGTGTGCACGTCATGTTGTGCTTGATATTAAAGTGGATAAATACAATATGGTCCCCCACTGCATTCGTCGATTTACTGTTGCTCGGTTTCATGGTGACTATGAATCTATTGTGGCCATTCATTCAAGCCAATCATCTTTTTTATCACCGCTTGCATCTAAGTCAACTGGCAAGTCTAATGAAGAAGTCAGTTGAAACGATTGTTCTACTATAACAAAATGTGACTTCAATCATGATCATCCATCAAATGATTTCACGTCTATGTCACTGACTACATTGGACACTGGATCAACTTCTGCTTCATCGCAACCTTCTGTCGATGATTCCTTCGTACAGTAGCAGCTGACATTCTCTTCCGACATGCAGTGATACTTTTGTTCATGTCGTTTTAGTTACATCTTTAACTTTGGAGTTCATTATGTACGATGAATGATTATGTGCTATTTAAGTTGCATGTGATTAATCATCGTTGCAACTTTCTTTATTTGTGTAACATTATATGTTTGTTTTGAAATCACTTGTAATCGTTGTGTGGTATCAACTATTTTTTGGTTTTATGTGTATTCATACTTGTGTTATACCAGCGTCATGCAGCCTCTCTTCGTACAACCGTGCTAATGTTTTCGCGGTCGTTAACATGTTGTTGTAGAAGCATGCTAATGTTTTCGTGTGTCATTAGCTTTGCTTATTCTGTTGTTACATTTGTCATGATTAATTTACAGTTATATATTGTTGTTGTTAGTAACTTACCATCTTTTATTAACATTGTCGTAAACGCATAACCCTTACTTTTAACATTTTCATGTATCGGTTTGTGTTTAGATAATGGTTGATTGTTGGACGGTAGATTGTTTTTCATCTCTCGCTCATCCTCATTCATGTTGGAGTATTACTGCTGTTCGAGTAGACTTGGTGTGGAAAGATGATGTTAATGAGAGATTAACATTAATTTGCATTGATAGAAATGTAAGTGGTATTATTACATACTTATTCATATGAATGTCAGGTTATAATATCATACGTTGATTACGTAGTGGACCTCAAATTAATATATTGTATGTCAGAGAGAGAAAATGGCAGCTGTTATCCCATTTGATTTAATGCACCTCCAGAGTTCGCGGTCTTTGACGGGTGGTGTTTTCTCTGTGCATCATTTCAAAATTGAAGGAACATGTTATCAGTTTCCAAGATTCTCATCCTTTGATCTTTTACGTTCTGAGTGGTACATGCTTTTTAATAAGAAGACAAAAATTGCACCTGTTACAATTGATATTGAGTGCATGGTTCCTTTATATCCATTGGTACCATCATTAAAAAGTCTTGTACATAGACCGACGAGTTCACGACTATTGATTGGTACGTCCATATTACTTACTACGACTGTTTGTCTTGTTTGTTATTTGGTGATATACTGTGTTGTTACTTTAATGTTTTAATCCCTACTTTACATTATGGTAGATGTTGTTGGAAAAATCGTATCTGGTCGTCGAATTAGTGCGTCATATGTAAACTTGAGCTCTTCGTTTGAAGTATTCTTACAGGATGACACGTAAGTTAACATATTTTTTTTAGTACGTTGTGTTATTATATGTGAAATGTGTATCAAACAATGTTATGTTATTTGGAAAATTTCTTGTTTTGTATAGGGGATACAAGATCAAGATAAAGTTGTATGACACACCGGAGACAAAACATGTTAAGTTTTATCGTGCTATTCTAGCGAGGTCTATCATATACGTTTCGCGCGTTACTCTAATGCATTTTGAGACAAGTATGTTATAATAAAATTTGATTATTTTCATTTCATTTGTTGTGTGTGTTGCTTCGAATTTTTTTATCTTATTTTTGGTTTACATGATTGTCAGTGAACATGTTGTTTTCTACGGATTTGACGAAGATAGTTATCGAACCTGTGATACCTGAAGCAGAGAACATTAGAAGATTCTTACTGTGGTGATGCTTTATTGGTATTTCATACTTTGACGGACTGGTAATGTTATGTTATTTGGAAGTATGATGTCTTATTACTTATTGTTTACGGTGGCGACAACATTAATATGCTATATGCTTCGAATGGGTGTAACTCATAAATCTTTGTAAGTTTGAACAAGGTTTTATAATATAACATGATCCTGTGCACCGCACGGGGTATTACACTAGTTTTGAAGGTGCCTAGTAGTCATGTGGCAATTATCTTTAGTTGCTAGAATCGTTAAAACATGCTAAAACCAAATTTCAATCTAAATTTGACACATGTTTACATTTTTTATACAATATTTGGCATAAATTAGGCTACAACCAATTACATTGTAACATGTCTCTCAAGTGGTTAGTTGCTAAAACGATGACTTATTAGCTAGAACATGCGAGAAGAAAGTTAGGCTGCAGTAAAATAGGGACTCATTAGCTAGAATGTGTTTAAACGGATAACTCATTGTCTAGAGTGTGCTAGAAGTTTGGCTTTGGAGGCACTAACATTGTGTTCTCGGTTATCTTCATCAATTAAAAGGAAAGGAGGGGGACAGAGAGAAGGGAAAGGGCAGGTTCACACATGAAGAACACGGATGTGAGACTTCCAACATGATCTCTCTCTTTTTTTATCATCCCAATAAAGGATGAATTGAAATCAAAGGGGATTTCCTTTGGTTTCTTCTTATCCCCCCCCCCCCCCCCCCCCCCCATAAAAAGCCAGAGAACATGATTAAAATCTGCCATCCCTCTATTTCTCTACCTCCCCATCGATTTCCATTCTTCTTCCCCTACGAGAACATAGCGTAAAAGACATTAGAGACGATAAATTGATGGCTAAGCGCTAGAAGAATGGCTATTTTGAAGATTTGCGATAGAAAATTTGTTCTTTTGATTTAGGGTTATGCAAGACGTACGAACACCTTAACTTCTTAATTTTCACTAATCATGCATACACATCTTTCACATGTTTTTTCACATGTTTTTTTTGTTAATGACGTGAGACTAATTGATTAGACTTAATCATTCCTCACATTAAGAGAATGGCGTATGGTTAGAAAAAGAAAAAAAAAAGAAAAAAAAAAGAGAGAGTGGGGTGTACCCATCCTAAAATGACTAGTTTTGTGATTAAGTGTTTATTTATTTGTTTGTTTGCAGGAATGGTTTGAAAACCATAGATGGTACATAATATTTAGTATTGAGTATTTACATAATATTGAGTGTTTATTATTATTGTAATGTATATTTTTGAGTTTTATCTTGATGTTATAGATTTATTAACTAATATTTTATATATTTTAGTTTTTTTAATTTCTTTTTAGTTGTTTTGACTTTTGAGTAAAATTATTCCAGATACATTTAGTTTGTGATATATTTATCTTTAATATGTATTTGGATATATGAAGTTGTATTTTAGATATTTGATATTTGATTTTAATTTAAAAATTAAAAGATGAATTTTTCAGATATTCGTATAATCCGATACCCGAATCCGAAATTTTGGATATCAGATTTTCGGATATCCGAAATTTCGGATTCGGATATCAAAAATCACTATCTGAAACCCCTACCACTAACAAAGGAGCAATACAAAAGTTTAATTCCACATTTAGGCTTGTGAAAGACAAATAACATGTATCACATAACCATCAAACACCAATGGGGTTTAGCCCATTGGTATCAGGATGATAATTAAGTGTGAGGTCACATGTTTGACTCCCGTCAGAGACAAGTTTGAATTTAGATGATGAAAGTAAGTCTAGAAGTCTCCATTTGGGGTAAAGGAATAATTTAGAAGTAGTAGTAGGTTAATTTATCGTTAAAAAAAAACATAACCATCAAACCATGTAGTCTGTCCGATGAGCCATGAATGTCAACATTTATCATGAGTGAAACATAAGAAGTTGATAAAATATGAATCACATAACCATCAAGATTTATTCAAACGAAGTTTAATTCCTCTTTTACTTGCATAACCATCAAAGTTTTGTCAAAACGAAGTTTTCCCATCACACACATCAACAATCCGCACTTATGTGGTTCACTTTGGACGGCTGGACAGGCTTGCAACGAATGAATCGCATGATCGTCAAACATGTAACACGTCCGATGGGCCATGAATGTCACAATTTATCAGGAGTGAAACATAAGATGCAGAATAAAAATCAAATGAGTACTTAATTTGTATTTTTTTAACATATCCATTTTTGTTTCCAATAAAAACAAAACAATGTCAAACGTAATATGTATTTCATAAAATCTTTTATGTTATATAATGAATTTCAAAAGAAAAAAAGACAAAAAAAGCATCGTCATATGATTCCCAGCTTGTCTTTTAATTTTAAATATTGAAAATGGTAAAAAAGTAATATAAACTATCGTATTTTTAAATTACCTTGTGATTGATTAACAAGAAATCAGACTTTCTAATTAAATCATTAGACTTATAACTTCATATCCCGTTTGCTACCTTGTCAATCACGTTGCTTTCAAATTTTTATTAATTTTGGCATTATTAAACCGACTTTTGAGTAGTTTTTCTTCCTACCCAAAATGACCAATAAAGGATGATATTAAATCTTATGATAATTATATTATATTTTAGGGAAAATTACTGAAGACCAATTACAAAAGTAATTTTTTAATTTTATACTCTCTTTTTTGGTAAAAGAATAATATTTGATTATCTTTTTTGGCCTAAAATTTGAATTTCATGTCCTTTTTTGGCCAAAATAGAATTTTACATTATCTTTCTCGGCAAATTTTTTTTTCATACATACACATCTTTCACATGTTTTTTCACATGTTTTTTTTGTTAATGACGTGAGACTAATTGATTAGACATAATCATTCCTCACATTAAGAGAATGGCGTATGGTTAGAAAGAGAGAGAGAGAGAGAGAGAGAGAGAGAGAGAGAGAGAGAGAGAGAGAGAGAGAGAGGGTGTACCCATCCTAAAATGACTAGTTTTGTGATTAAGTGTTTATTTATTTGTTTGTTTGCAGGAATGGTTTGAAAACCATAGATGGTACAAAAGACATGTGGTGTTAAAGATATCATATGTATAAAGATGCTTATATGGTACATATTAGTCTGGTTTTTAGGTCTATATATTCATGTTAAACAATTGATGGTCAAAAAGACACCCCAAGTACCACTATGTAAAATAAGGGGTTCATATTCATACTAATTCAATTTTTTTTTTTTTTAAAAGAAAAAGAAAAAAAATAGGCATGTTAGAAGCATCCACCTTTCAAATTTTTATTGTTATAAAATTTAAAAACCAGTCATATTCTACTGTATAGCTATCTAAATGTTTGATTTATACTTAGTATTTTTATTACATAACTATTAATCATACATTCATTTATTGAAATGTAGATCAACTTTGCGTATTTCTTGTTTTGGTTAATTGTTAAAAAGAATAAAATAAACTTTAATTTTTAATTTATCGGTGATATATAACAACGTTTAAATGGTAATTACTTTTATTTTTATGTGTAATTCCAACATTTTTCTACATATAATATAATTGTTTATCAGGGTCGATCCTATGAATTTTGGGGTCCGAGGCAAAACTTAGAAAGGGCCATATATATATATATACAGGTTCAAGTGAGTACCACCCATTATGCAGCGCACCAGAAGGTACCACCCTTAAAAGTAATTTTTTAGAAATTTTTTTTGATGAACATGTTTTAATTAACATTACACAGATGATATGTGAATTGCACGCAAATCCGAACACTCTAAGTGCATGAAATCACGCATCAAATAAATGTGCGTTCACATGTCTTAAATATTATGTAAGTGTGTGTTCACATCATTTTTTAGAAGCTAGGAGATGTGAATGTATGTGAAGTTTACATATGATCTTCATAATGTTAATTATAACATGTTTATGAAAAAAATTTAACTTTTTTTAAAGCTGGTACTTTCTTGTGCGCTGCGTAACAGGTGGTACTCTCTCGAACCATATATATATATATATATATATATATATATATATATATATATATATATATATATATATATATATATATATATATATATATATATATATATATATATATATATAGGGAGGTTCAATTGAGAACTTTTGTGCATCGAGGTACAAAAGAACCTATATCATCCATTAGATCAAAGAATTGTATGGATTAGATTAAATGACAAAATGGTAAATAATTGGACAATTTTATGCATCTTGTGCATTACAAAAAAACATGGAAGGGCATTTTGGGTATTGTGCATACCTCATTAAATTTAATATTTTAACAAATAACTCAATAATAAATGTTAAAATAAATTCAATTGATCACTTCCAAATTTAACAAAAGTCACACAAATTCAAAAGGAATGATGTCACTATTGATGCATTTCATATTAATCGTTCAATTCGTGATGCATATCGATTTTATCTATACAAAATCTATACAATTCGTGATGTATCACTGTTAATCATCATCTTCATATTCATCGTGTATCATCATCGTTCATCATCTTCGTATTCATCGTTTATCATCATCGTTCATCTATGCATAGTGTTCATCATGGTGCATCGTTGTTAATCATCAACATCAATGTTCCAATGGATGCATCAACGTGTTCATCATCTTCTTCTTCGTTCATCGTGTTCTTCGTGTTCATCGTGTTTCATCGTATTGTTCAGCATCGGTTGCATCTCTTGTTCATCATGTTCATCATCATCGCGGCGGCGGCGGCGGTGGTGGTTGGCGGGGTTCCTCGATGCATACGGTGGAGAGAGAAAGAGAGATACGGTGGATAGATGATTACAACAAAGATGATGGTGGTGGTGGTGGTGGTGGATACGGTGGAGAGAGAGAGAGAGAGAGAGAGAGAGAGAGAGAGAGAGAGAGAGAGAGAGAGAGAGAGAGAGAGAAATAAAGAAAGAGAGAGATATGAGGAGGTGGTTACTTTTTTTTTGAATATTTATACCTTATTTATTTCTAATACCTATTGTATTTAATTCCATATATTTAATTTTACATATTCAATATTCCAGGAATACCTTTAGTGTACCTTTGTTTGATTCTTTGGTGCACAAAAGTTCCTAGAGGTGCCTCGGTGCATAAAAGTTCTCAATTGAACCTCAATCTATATATGTATGTGTGTGTGTGTGTGTATGGTTCGAGATAGTACCACCCATTATGTAGCGCACCAGAATGTATCACCTTTAAAAAAACATTTTTAAATTTTTTTTTTCAGAAACATGTTTTAATTAGCATTATGAAGATTATATGTAAATTTCACATACATTCACATCTCCTAGTTTCTAAAAAGTGATGTGAACGTGCATTTATGTGATGCGTGATTTCATGCACTTAGAGTGTTCGAATTTGCGTGAAAATTGTATATTAATTTGTGTAATTCTAATAAAAACATGTTCACGAAAAAAAAATTTCAAAAAATTACTTTAAAGAGTGATACCTTCTAATGCGTTGCATAATGAGTGATACCCACTTGAAACTAAATCTATTTATCCATCTATATATATATATATATATATATATATATATATATATATATATATATATATATATATATATATATATATATCATGTTTCGAATGTTATGTTCATCTAAAAAGAATCAATCAGTCATGTATCCTACAATTTGACTCACTATCCTATTGGGTAAATTGGTTGGATTTGAATAAAAGGTTGAATTGGATTGTTTAATGATTTTACGGGCAAACCGGTTAAAAGAGTCCGAATCGAATAAAAGATAGAATCAAATTGGTGACCACTCCTACAATCTCAAGACCAATCCTAAGATCCACTTTTGATCTTACTAAAATAAGATCCAAACCAATCTTGTTTGAAATCACTTGGTGGGACGTCAAGATGACCGATCCTACAATCTTAATCACGATTTTAACAACTTTGAAAATGGAAATGGGTGAGAAATGGAATTGGGGAGAAATGAAATTGGGTGGAGAATTGAAATTGTGTATCTTGTTTGGTATCAACAGAGAAATAAAGAGGAGAAATGGTGGCTCAGGTGGAGTAGAGACACAAGACAGTCAATTCTCATCATTTCTCTACCAAATGGAGAGAATTGCATTTCTCCATATTTAGCCTTCAAACAATTCCCAGAGAATTCAATTCTCCGCCCAAAAATTGAAAGTATTTCTTCCAAACAAGAGAAATCACAATTCTCTCCCCTCAAATCTCTCTACCAAAGAGTCCTAAGGGTGTGTAAAACTATGCATTGAACTAGAAAACCAGATCCAACCAACTCATTTTTTTTGTCGAGTTTGTTAGTTTGGTATTTACTTTTTCGTGAAAGTTAGGAAAAAATAAAAAACCAAAATTCACAATTAACAGTAGCATGGTTACTACTACGGTTTTGATTTTTCACAACTTTTATAAATTCATACAAAACAAATTACTAAAAATAGTAACAAGTTTTAATATTTATTATTATTAATAATAATAAAATTATGTACCTTTTATCATTAATAACATTGATTTTTCTATTTTTATCATTTATAGTAACAACTTTTTATTTTTTCATCGATAATAGTAATCGGTGACCTGCAAACATGTTTAGCAGGTCAACAATAATTTTTCAGTTATAAAACGTAGTAACAATTTTTTATATTTTTATCAATAATAATAACATATCAAAATAAAACCCAACTTTTTTTGAATTCTTTTGATGTTATTTAAGATTTCATAAATACCAAAATAAACCCAATTTATGTTTCATATTTTGTTGTGAAACTTTAAAATAAAATTAGGTTTTAATTTCATTTATTTATTATTTATTTAAAGTTTATTTGATTATATTATCACTATCTTTAGTAATTATTTTTTAATCTCATTTAATTTATTTAGTTATGATTTTTTTCATAACCTTATAAATTTTTAATATATATTTTGAATATTTATTCACGATTAGATAATATTTGAATATTTATTCACAATTATATATAATATGAACGAAAAAATAGTATGAATCATTTCAATTTTTACTTTTTCCAAACAAAAAAACTATAAACCCTTCTCTTTTTGGTTTTTTTGAACAAAATAATATGAACTATTTTGGTTTTTTAGTTTTTTCAATCTAAATAGGTTGTAGTTTTTTTATTAAAAAAAACTAAAAACGAAAATGGGTTGAAATATTTTTCATCCAGATCTATAAGCGGCATTGATTCATAGTTTTTTTGTTGTTCATAACTAAAAAAATTGAACGAGTTGCAATTTTTTCGTTAGCTAAAATAAAAAACCAGTTTGTAACTTTTTTTATTTAAAAAATATCTAAAATGAGTCGTAGTTTTTGTTATTCAAAAAAGCTAAAGACTTGAATATATTGTTATACTTTTCTTTTGTAAAGATTAAAAAAACCTGAATAATTTGTGTTTTTTTAATTCCAAACAAAAATATACAAACTATATTAATTTTAGTTTTTCCAAACAAAAAAAATGTGAACCTTTCTGGTTTTTAATTTTTTCAATCCAAATGGGTTGTATTCTTTTATATGAAAAACTAAAATCAAAATGGTTACAATATTTTTCATTCGGAAAAAAACTACAAACCGGATTAATTCATATTTTTTTCGTTGTTAAAAACACAAAAACAAAGGGTTGCAATTATTTTTTTAGAAAAAATGAAAAATCATAATGGTTTACAATATTTTATAAAAAATTTAATACATGAATTGGTCGTAGTTTTTGCCATTCGGGGAAGTTAAAATCTGGATGGATTGTAATATGTTTGAAATTTATTAAAAACTGAACAATTTGTAGTTTTCTAATCCCAAATGAAAAGTACCGAAAAGAAAAAATTAACTTGAGAACTTTTATGAAAAAAAATAACGCGAAGAGACGAAAACGCAAAATATGTAAAAAATATATGTTGGTTTTTTCATAATAAACCCTAAATAAATAAGAAAATAGATAACTCATGTTTCAAACTTTAAGTACACGAGGGATGCATTTATCAGATATATTTCTTATGATTATACTTTATAAAATTCGATTTAAGATTCCAAAAATGATGATAACTTGAATCATAATTACGAAGTATATTAGTTTTTTTAATCAACAATACCTTTTATGGTCAGTAAGTTTTTAATTGTATCACTTTTTCTTCCTCAACTATTAGAGCGATGGGAGTACACACCCCGCTATGGAGCGGCCTTGCCACATCGGACCGGCCCCGGCGGCTACACCATCCCCCCTAGGCGGCCCCGCGAAATTCCCTCCCCGCCCGGCTTCCCCTCCCCGCTCCACCCCGGCTCTTCTTCCTTTGTCTTTTTCCTCCCAACGGTCAAATGACCGTTTGAATATAAAAAAAAAATTTTAATAATTTTTTTTCCCTATAAATACCTATCTTCATATACATTCATATTCACACACTTTCATCTACCTTCATACACTTTCATCTCTTCCACAAAAATCTCTCAATCTCTATACTTTTTATTAAACTCATGGATCGAAAAACCGGCAAACAACCCGCCGCAAGTCGAAAACGCGGCAAACAACCGGCTTCTCAATCAAACCCTTCTTTCCTCCCACCGCAAAATTATCCTCCGAATTTTACGGATAATTCGGCGCGATACGTACCACACTTTTCATCCCCCCAATCCACAATATTACCAACCATCCCCACCCAATCCACAATATTACCAACCATCACCCCCGAATCCGCAATGTTTCTCGCAAAATCCACCCAATCCGCAATATTTCTCGCAAAATTCACCTAATCCACAATATTTTTCCTCGCGAGAATTGAACGAGGGGTTCGAACCATTTTCTTATCGGGACCCCGCATCCAGAGACGATTCCGGCGAGGAGACGGTACCCGAAACTCAACCCGTCGATTCCGACGATTCCGACGAGGAGCCGATTCTGGTAAACACCGCGGCAACCGGGTCTACACGAAAGGGTTCAATGAAACCGAAAATGTGGACCTCCATCGAAGAAAAGGCTTTGGCGGAAGCCTGTATCGATATTTCCGAAGATCTAACTACCGGAAATAATAAAAAACATTCAAATTTTTGGGGACGAATCCTCGAAAATTTTGATACGAGTTGGTGGAACTAGCCGCACCACCCACCAACTTAATTCAAAGTGCAAAGACATGAACCGCAATTGCACAAAATTTGGCGGCATGTTTAACAACAATACGATGCAGCGACGGAGCGGGGAAAATGATTACGACGTTTTCAACAACACCCAAGAACAATACAAGGCCCTCAATAAAGGTAAGCCGTTTCCACACTAATCGGCTTGGGAGGTGCTTCGACGTCATCCAAAGTGGAACCCCGTTCCACAAATGGATGATTTTGTTGAGCCGCAAAGAAAGCGGTCCAAAACTTCCGAATCTAACACGATCGGAACACCGTCTTCTGATGCGGCATTTTAGGTGTTGACATTGACGAAGATGACGAGGGCGACGCGGATCTTCAGGAGCTTGAACGACCACGCCGCAATGGGAAAAAACCAGCATCAACATCAGTCGACCCAGAGATGCAATCAAAATTCGAAAGGATTTCAACATCTCACGAGAAAGATGTTGAAGATAAATTACGTTACCGAGCACTACTTGCAGATTTGAAACGATCAAAATAAGAAATAGAATTGGAGTTGAAAGAGAAAAAATATAATGCGTACATTGCGTCACTGAGTGAACAACAACACGAACGTGACTTGGATTTTTTCGTTCGGCCACACGACCATCTGCAAGGTAACGTTTTGGAAGCCGTATTGGCCCGCAAACAAAGAATTGCGGAGCGTTGGGGATGACGACTATAGTTTCATAATTTTTTAGTTATGTAATTTTTTTAGATTTTAGGTTCGTAATTTTTTTAGTTATGCAGTTTTTTTAATTTTTAGTTTCGTAAAGTATCGTAATTTTATTATGTAAACTTTTAAATATTTATGAAATTAATTATTTTAGATTTAATAATTCTTTTCTTAATTAAATTGTTAAAAAAATTAAGAAAGATGGAAAGGTTAAGAAATGTGGGTATTTCCTAGTTAGAAAGATGGAGAGAAAGGTGGGGAAAAGTAAGTAAATAATATTCATCTGTTCTTCAAAGCAAAAACAAAAACAAAAAAAAAACAATCTATATACATACACATCGATAAAATCTGTCGATTTCAGCAGAGCCCACAACGATGGCCAGAATCCAAAGGTGTTAGCTTGGGAGAGGTCGAGGATGGAGGAATAACCGATTTAAGAAAAGTCATACCCTTTCAGAGTTGATTACTCCAGACGATAACTACCTATTAAAATTTGTAATTAACTAATCTTAACCACCACACTTAATAATTAACTAAGTCTAGCTTATATTTCTACTAACGCATGATGCTGAGATTCAAATCCAAGTTTTAAGCAAATCAGAATTTAAAAATTAAAAATTCAAGTAATACTTTAAACAAATCGTAACTCTAGAAATCAAATTGATTTCGAACGAGATTTTGATTTGGAGAGTTAGATTTGGGACATTCAAAACAGAAACTCCACCCACTTGGCAAAGTAGCAGACTTTGGTTTGGAGCGTTCAAATCAAAACATCATGAAACCAAATCGAAGATTTTAAGCTTCAAAACCTCCAGAACTTTAGACCGGTTCCAAACTCTAGAATCTAAAATAGATTTGAAACTCCAAATCTCCAGATTGGTTTCTATACACATCCCGAACAAAAAAAAAAAACAAAGATGAAGACGGTGTACACATTTGCAAATGTTACCAAAACTTGAAGAAATCTAAATTGTTGCTAAATCACACACAAAATCGAAACATTCAAACCTACAACTTTTTGAACCGCTAAGAGTTTGTTTGGCAAAAAGTAGTTAAAGTAGTTGGAGCTAGAACTTCTATTAACGTGTTTGTTAAAATAGTTGGAGCTGTAAAACATAAAAATAACATAAAAGTACATAAAAATAGATAAACCAAATTAGAATCATAATTAATATTGGTTATTTTATTTTTCATGAGTCTAAATTATTTCTAAAAGCTACTTTATGATTTGAAAGCTTATAGTATTAATAAACTCCTGGAAGAAAAATCATCCAAACGTAGCTTATGGATAATAAAAACTGGAATTTTTAAAAACCAAACAAGTACAAAATCAAAACATAACCGAAGATGAAGACGACTTAAAATTGGAAAATGTTTTCATTGTTACACAGTCATTTTTAAAGATGGTTGTTTGATATATGCCAACAAGATTAAGGCGGCGCTGCTCAAACAATTTTGGACCAGGAGTTTCAGCTTTAGATTTTTGTGAAAATAAGCTCTTCAATGTGTGTGTAATTAAGTTCAAATGAGTACCGTATTTTTTGCAGGGTACCGAAGGTGCCATTTAAAACGGTTTTTTTTAAAAAAAATTGGAATAAAAATGTACAAAATGACATTATAAGTTAATATAAATTGGGATCATAAGTTTTTACCAAGTAAAATTTAAAAAAAAAAATCCTGTGAATGAATAATTTTTTATCATTTATTCACATAGTATCATATTGATACATGATTGTTTTATAATTTTACTTAATACAAATTCATGATACCAATTTATATAAACTAATAATGTTATTTTACACATTTTCATGTAAATTTTTTATTTTTAATAAAATTCATCTTGAATGGTACCTCCGGTAGGACCGGTACCCTATGCAAAAGTGATACTTTCGTGAACCTGAAAAAAAAAAAAAAACACACACACACACACACACATATATATATATATATATATATATATATATATATATATATATATATATATATATATATATATATATATATATATATGTATATTCCGCTCAGAAGTGAACATTTGGTTTAGAAAACAAGTTTTTTTATGAAAATCTATTTGAAGTAGTTTTCTAAAAGCTAACTTTTTGTTAAACCGAATTACTTTTTTTTTTCCCTTTTATGACGATCATGAACTATCACTCCTAATTATTATTAATGTTTCTTTTAAGCTTATAAGTATAATCTTAAACTATTTTACCAAACACATTTATAAAACTAAAATCTCCAACTTAAAGCAACCACCGGTTTTGCCAAATGCTATCAACATTTTTGAGTTGTATTGATTATATACATACAAGCAACATGTGTTTTCTTTTGGATGATGTTTGATGGTTAATGAGAACATTGTTTTGGAGTCTTTTCATCTTTTTTTTTTTTTTTTTTCCTTAAAAAAATGAATCCTACGGACCAAGCCTTGTCGAATTGCACTGGCGCGTAAAAAAGTCCTTGTATCCAAAAGACGAACGTTGTCAATTGGAATGTTTCGTAAACAGCAACATCAACAATACCATCTCAAAATCTTGATATTTTAAATTCTCTATTTAAATAAAATCGCTTCAACCATTAAATAACTGCAGGAAACTAGAAGAAATATAACATGATGAAATAATCAGATAATTATACACTCAAGACTAAAAAGACGTTTGTTTCACAGATTTCAATAAGGATTTAAAATCCAGAATCTCTTAAATCCCTTCCTTATTTGTTATTTAAAAACATAGCTTTTCCTCTAGTATTTTAAATCCCAGTTTTCTTGCATTTTTCAGATTAGCACATTTTTCCTAAAAGATAATGCAGATTTTAAACAAAATTCTGATAAATGTTGCATAATGCAAATCCTTTAACAAAATGCAAATCATAAAGAAAAATTTACATGAACCAAACGCCCCCTAAGCATTAAGGTTACATTTGGTACAAAGATATGAAGGGAATGAAATTACCTTAGTTTTCATGTTTTATTGACAAAATGACCATAATATAACAATTAAGATTTGACATATAGAATGAAGAAAAAACAATACAATCTCCATTCTCTTTACATTTTAATTCTCTCCATGTTGAGAAAAAAAAATAAAGAAATGATATTTACACTAAAAACAATTCTCTATCATTCATTTGAGAAGTGATGATGATTGTCCTATGAAAGAATAAGCTTGAAAACTTTATTCTCCGTACCAAACACATCCAAATAGTTTATTGTTAAACAAAAGATTTTTCATGTGAAAGCAAATATTGATTATTCTAACATTTGATTAAAATTATTAATAGTTTGATTACTAGTTGGTTTTTCTTCAGTCAAGTAAGGAGTCATTATCAGGGTTGCTGTTGCTGAAGTTTACATACATACATGGGTCATGGGTGGCGTGCCAAACATATACAAATAGATTCCTCAGCCATTTGGCCCCTGAAATCGACGTTGACCATTAATCCTTTTCTTTAATAATATCAATTTAGGTTATTAATCCTTTTCGGCTTCCGATTCGGCATTCATTTCACACTTGACGTTGCCTTTAAGCCTTTTGGGAAGGTGGTGCGTGTCTTTTTCCATCTTTAATTTACAAGGATCTACTTCAACCACATCTTTGAATCCAATCAATTCTTTATATTCTAAATTTGTAATTATAAAATTATTTAACTGCCGTGAAATTCATCATCAAAGCTAAATACACCTGGCAATTGGAGACAAGAATACATGAGTTCGTGAGAGCCACGACACAAATACATATTAAAAAGTGAGATAAAACCTATTGTCTTTCGTGTATTCGTGTCTGACACGTGAAAACGACACGAATACACGAATTGTCAGGTCTAAAGCTAAACGGGTTTTATTTGGAAAGTCCGTACCGTTGGTTGAATCTTCGTGTCACAAACAGGAAGCATAGGTAAATACTATAATCGAAAGACCCGTTCGAGAAATTCATATTAATCTAATTTTTTATTAAATAAAAATGATTTAAAAAAAAAAAAAAAAAAAACTAAAAAGAAATAGGCGTTGTGGCCCCACCACAAACATCAACATGTAGTTTCTATACATTTTATAAAAGTAGATGAATGCAGCCACATATGTTTTCCTGATCAAAGGTTTATGCCGCCGACAGAATTGATACCATTTCTACACATGTTCTTCCTCCCATGAATAAATCAAATTACGTGACAAAAAAGAAAGAATCATTCAAAAAGCCTCCTCCTCCCCCAACAAACAAACACTCTGTCAAACCCACAAGATTTCCACCAAAACACAACAAAAGCTAATCAATCGATTTCCAACACACGACTCATGTGAATGGTTTCGATACGAGATTTCATCTGTAGACGTTGACACTATGTTGTCTAACAGTTGCAGACACAACAATTATGATCCTCATCGTATGAAACGTTACACAGGTAGGTTTGAATTTCCTGTTACACAGGTAGCATGGATGACGTACCAGGATCCATGGGGACCAGCGCCGGATTTGCTTTGAGACTCGGTCAGACCATCTTCTCCTCTGCTTCTATTCTCTTCATGTCTTTCGGTGTCGAGTTCTACAGCTATACATCCTTCTGGTACCATTTTCCTGTATTTTTTCAATATCACATATAATCATTTTAGATCAATTGGCTAACTCTGTAATTTGGGGGTGCCACCAGTTTCTTGGTGACGGTCATGGGTTTGGTTATTCCTTGGAGTTTCACATTGGCACTGCTTGACGGATACGCTGTTCTCATAGCATGCCCAATTCGGCAAAAGGGAATCCTGCTAATCATCGTTATAGGGGATTGGGTAAATCCCATCTTTTTGACTTTCACGTCAACCACCACTCGCTACTGATGGTTTTTATTCAATTTGGTTGGATGCAGGTGCTATCGACTCTCACACTAGGTGCAGCCGCTTCAGCTGCCAGCGTCGTGAATATCTTGCTGATGGCAGGCGGGTCTGTCTGCCCTCCAAAAATCTGCAGCCGCTACCTGCTCTCTGCCATATTTTCTTTCTTGTCATGGTTCTTGTCTATGGCTTCTTCTCTATTCAATCTATGGCTTCTTCCATCTTTGTGATTTGTATAGTCGTTTCAACTGTCATCACAGTCTCCGTATACACAAGTGAAGCATATGCGTTGTAGGACCCAGAATTTGTACATTGATAAATTTCAGAATACAAAGTGTAATATATTTTTAAAGATTGATCTAAAAGTCTACATTATGATATTCTACCATACATTACGCGTACATTGTTGCAGATGCTTCAGTGTATCTGTGGCATTCAAGGTTTATGGCATAGGTTATATATGATTGAAAGATTACATAAATGTATCATGTAGATGAGAATTATATAACCCTGCCAGCCTGTATCATAAAATGCTCAAACACCAGTTTTGAGTCTTTATGAGGACCAATGTAATGTGAGCATACCAATTGTCGAAGAGTCTGATTCCAACTACAACTTCGCAGAACCAAATCTAATAAGAAAGGAGCAGTTTCCATGTACGGTTCTTTTTCTATCTGGTTTCCTAAGAAGCAGATCTTCCTTTTACAATTTTTTATTGAAGTTCATGATTTGAGGTGATCAATAGAAACTGCTTCTCCTTCTAATCTTCGATATAAAATATGTGTGGTTGTTAACCCTAAAATATACCTGTTTGGCTTACAAGAGAAATGAGGTGGCCTTACCCGCACAATGCTGCAGGGATTAAAAGTTTTTGGCTTTTGATAGAAACCTGGAACAGGAAATCATGACAAATATATTTACAAAACAGAAGATATGAAAAGAAGTATGTTACATGTTTTTGTTAAGGGATAATTCGGTAATTTAAACATGGCACGCCATCATCCCCTACTGTATATTTTATTCAAATCCAAGATTTATAAAATCTAAAGTGAAGCTGATGTGATTGGTTTTCGCAATGAAGGGTCATAAAACCTTTCAAAATGTTGGGTGCCCTTGATTTAAAATCCATTATGCAATTAGAATAAGTGTCATGGTTGGTGTTATTGGTTTTAGTATTTGAAACACATTCTTAATGCTAGTTTTGTTGAAGAAAGTATGTTTGTTTTTCATGGGTACAAGGGAAATCTATAAAATATAAAGTGGGCTTTCAAGGTAATTTATCTTTACTGATTGCTGGGAGATTCAGCTTGCCACAAATGTTAATCCTTTCACTAATTCCTCAGGTTTTCATGATTCTATTTGTATTGAAGTAATGCAAATGTTGTCCCCTAATATTCATAAAGAAAAATGTATCAAATGGGCTCTTCATCCCTTTGGTATTTTTGAAGTTGAACAGAAATGGTTCTAAAAAAATGACATGGCAACAGGTGGTGGCATTATTAAGTACTATCATAACAGTTGCTTTTTTTACACCTTTCATGTCCCAGATACCAACATGTTTGCAGAAGACAGAGCTCTACTTTTGGCTTTGATACTTTGTTCCTAGACAGGCCCTTATAATCAGGTTTCAAAATTTTCAAGACACTATTACTTCCTTTCATGCCCGTCTCTCATACAGGGAAGGGCACGATGCTTAATCCATTTGTAACGAACACTTCCTACTGTCGCTGTTGCCTAAACGGGTCAGTCCCACAGCCACAAGCCTGTTAATCGAAATCAGTTCATGGTTGGGGGACTGGGAAATGCTAATTGTTTTAGGTTTTATTTAAGACTAAGGGACACATTTATCAGGTAGTTTGTGCGTAACGCATCAATAGACTAAGCACCTGCCTATATAAAGAAGTGCAGAGCGATCCCCCTGGCTTGACTGGCAAACACAACTACCTACTCGAATCAGTTAATTAATATAATTATTGAACTTATTATCCTGATTTTTTAGAACCAAAGGTAGAGTCATGAGAATCTTTTTTTATCACAATTTTGAATTAATCTTCTTTTCTCACAATTTTATGTAAGACCAAAGTACAAATATACATATATATATATATATATATATATATATATATATATATATATATATATATATATATATATATATATCTGTGTGTGTGTGTGTATAGTGATATATTGTGTGAGTTGCATGTTGTGTATCAATACAATGAAGCAACCTACCTACAGAAAAAAATGGCCGTGCCGCTGCCATCTGAAACACTCCCCATATAGTCTGTCAAACACAGTGACAGCGTTGAAAAGGAGGCCTCTGTTGTCTGTTCTGTGGTGGGTGAGGTAAAATATTTTGGTTTCTGCACATGATGTAAATCTTAAGAATGCCTGACCTAAAATGGTTTATACTTTATATGGGAGATCATAAGTTTTGCAATTATCAGGCAAGCTAATTCATATGTAAAATTATAGTAAAACCAAAGTATCCATACTTATACAACACAGTCATATGATAGGATATAGAAAGCTGACAAATAAAGTTGCCCTTTAACAATCCTTCATGAAACCAAAGAAACCAATGCCTTTTCTTCAAAATCAGATAATTTAGCATTTTAGCCGCACGTAACTTCAATGATTAAAGCAAACTGGGAGGAAATTATTGAATTAGCAAACATATCAATTCACCACAAATTTTACAATCTAGGTCCTAGGAGTTAAAGAAACTGATCACGAACAAGTCAAGTATGCTCCAAAACACAAATTCAAACATCTGCAACAGGAAATTTAATTTTTGGATGATTTCACACCGAATATAATTATAGGACATGGGTATCAGGACCGTCAGGCTCCTCCAGTCCTGATGAATTTTTAGTATTCAGTGCCATAAATGCCATCTTAAATGATTTTATAATTGAAGATTCAAATGGAAGATTCGTTGATGTCCATATTAAAATTAGTTTATTGAAGGTAGCAATATATGGGTGGTTGCTAGTTATAAGTTTCAGATTCAATCCAAAAAAAGAATAGCTACTATCAAGAACAATACCTGAGCTTTCAGTGACAGTAGAACTGGCGAGTGCATGAGTTGATCCTGACAGAAGACAATGCAGGAAGCAAAAAAGAGGTTGGGAAGATGAAAGGAGCATAAAGAAGTGTACTCTATAAAGGGTTTGGTCCTTTATAAACCTGGATTAAGTAGACGTGGCCCGGTGGAGGCATGCATCAGACAGAGAAAACAGGCAAATAAAAGGAAAAGCCGCCTAACACATGGCCTGGTATTTAGTAAATAGTTAGGCAACTGCTTGGATGGGAAGGAGTTATTGCTTGTAACTATGAAACTAAGATTATAAGAGATGATAGTGGATTACTGTTCAATTGTTCATCAATGTTCGTAAATCTTAACATCATAGGCCTTTCTTTGCAATTGAAATGAGAGGGCTACTGCATCCCAAAAAATTCCCTTTTCAGCTTGGCAGCTAGTTCCTCATTCCCTTCTTTCTCATAACCATCAATAAAAGCACAATAAATCTCTGAATTCGGTTGATACCCCCTTCCCACCATTTCCGCTTGAAGCTTCATACCCTCTTCCATCCACCCCTCATTGCACAATCCCTTGATCAATAGCTCATAACTTTCAACGTTCATAGCCACATTTCTCTTCATTGCAACTCTTGAAATCTTTATTGCGTCCACAACCTTATTCTTCATACATAATTCCTTAATCAACACATCAAAAGTACACCCTACCAGCATGAACCCTTTCCTACACATATCCCTATACAATAGCATTGCTGAATCAATATCCCCAATTTTACAGTACCCATTTATCAAATGCTCATATGTGATCGAAGTACTCTCTTCCCCACTCAATCCCATGTCTTTGAAGAACTCCTCAGCCCTATGAACCTCTCCAGCTTCACAAAACCCGCCAATTATGGTGTTATAAGCCATAACATCATGCTTTAAACCCTTGTCCCTCATTTCTTCCCACACTCTCATGGCTTCCTCCATTCTTCCATTATCACAATAAGCCGCCATTAAAATGCTGTAACTGTACACACTAGGCAAGCAACCATTTACAATCATATCACACCACACTCGTTCTAAATTCTCAACCAAACCATCTCTATAAAAAGCATGCATGATTATATTATATGTATGTACATTAGGAACAACTTTTACACCACCAAAACTTTTATCCCCGAATTTGTCATGGAGAAGCTCGTTGTAAAGACCAAAACCAGCAATGCTCCCAAGATGTTTAGAAACAGACATAATCAAAGAATTGCAAGTGCTTATCATTGGATATATACCTTTGGAGCGCAACATTCTCACAATCTCAAGAGCCTGACTGATTCGTTTCGACTTAAGGCATGCTTTGATCAGCAAATCAAACACGAACGGCGCAGAATCGCATGTTCTGTAAGTTTTGATCAAAGCTCCGAAGATCAAAGGCGGTGTATTTGGAGGCAAATTGGTGTCATCATCATGAAATTTTCGAATGGCGGATTGAATTAGGGTTAGGGCATGGGATTTTTGGCGGGAACGAGCGAGGGTATGTATGATGGTGGAGTAGGATAAGAGGGAGTGGTGACAGAGAGAGTGTTCGATCGTGAAGAGGAAGAAACGGAGGGCTAAGTGAGGATTGTTACGGACTTGGATGGTGATTTGAGAAAACTGGTCAGGATTGAAACCTGAGGGGAAGAGAGTGCGTAGTTGAGTCCATCGGGATTTGGACCGATGGTGCTTGAGGACGGAGACGGCGGTGGATACTGCCGTTTCATCGTCGGATGATGGCTGTGGGGAGGCGGAGCAACAGCGGAGGTTTCCGGTCGATGAAAGGAAGATGGGGCGTTTAGAAACAGTAGAGAACAACGCCATTTCCCCCCGTTACGAAGGAGTTCAAGCTTTTCAAGTGTCAAGTAACATAGAGATAACAGTTAGAAGTCAGAACAACTTAAAAACAGTGAATCTTTATTTTTAAAGTAATTTCTATAAAGTGTAATACCGTGTGGTGCACAGGATTATATTTTATCAATAGCCAAGTTGTATGAATTAATATGTAATGTTTATTTTTTTATTGAAGTAACCATTAAATAGTTTGTAAACGTTGTAAAACTCTTTAACCGGTCATGTTTTTATCGATTTAACCATTAGACAAATTTAATTATAAACATATGAAAATATAATACATAGTTCCATTTGATGTAAATATATAAGACATATATTGTGCACCAAGAATGTAGTTGTTTAATATATTGTCTTCTAGGAACAATCAACTCACATTATAGTTCAAAAACAACCCTTACGTGGCCCCAAAACAATAGTAGCAAAAAACCTACCGTTACATATATCAAGGCTCTTTTATGTAGAAAATCCAAAAAGAAAAACACACAGCCTCAAAACAAGTTGGTTATCCTATTAACCATAAACCATGATCAATATCAAATACAATGTATAAATAGAAGACCACGTTGCAGCCATTCCAATGATCAAATATGGACTGGCAAATGGCTTTGCATCAAGTAAAATGCAATCCAATACGCAAATTGCAGTTTTCAAGCTTTGCATAAAGTTCAAAAGGATTCAACATATGAAAGACAAAATCTGAGTTGATGCTTGACCCTTTACAAATCATAATAAGCATAGATCATAAATGAAAATCGAGTTGGAAGTACCGAGGGCTCTAAAATTGTGAATCGTCACTTTGAATGAGCACATATAAGTGACCAGTACGACAAAGAAAAGTTAATGTCAACTGGATTTATGCACGAACAATAAAATTATGAACTTAGTATCATATTAAAAGAACCTGATCAAGCTTGGCTAGGCCTTCATTGCTTTAATCAACTTTTGCACTACGGAAAGTCACCTACATCCCAAGTTTGACACTTGAGTGTCTTCATTTCATGTATCTGGTTCCAATGAAAATGGTACAATCTAATTGGAACCTAGCACACGTAGCTACACAACAAAGTTGAGTGAGATTGTCATCTTGTATGACTAAGATCATTTCATTACAAAGCACATACCCTGGATAATCACGTATTGCGACAATTGAAGTTGTCCCTAACGAAGAGCCTTCGATCCCGTAGTTTTCATATGTAGCCCAGTAATAGTACGAACAACTTAAGTTTGAGAAACTGCAGTAAACAATTTATATAAGCATAAGAACGAATTGGTCAAACCATCTACGCATTAGTATAGGAGTATATGTAGAAGAAGGCAGGGAAGTGGGAAATAAGACCAACATTTAAAATGAATGAATATGAAGGTGATACAATTTTTTTATCTTTGTGTCAATTGAATCCTTGAGAAGAGAAACCCATGGTCTGTTTTTCCATCTACAAATCGAGAAGCAAGTGGATAGTAAATCAATGGATCTTAAATTCCTTAAATTTTAGAAGCATGTGTATTCGAAGAAACTTTATTAGGTAAAGGAATACATAAGATATAATAAGTCCAATAAAGAGTACTATTAAAGAAAAATTTATCTATAATATGTTTTCTGTTGTATTTAATTACAATCAAGCATGCATGTTTCACCATAAGTATAGATATTCAAAAATTTTCCATCACTCTAATTAAAATTCGAGAAATATAAAGGCAAAGAATTGATGACCATACTACCCCTTTGGAAATGATGGTTGGCATACCTGGTAGCACTATTTTGCTTTGTAAAGAAATGGAATAGCAAATCTAACTATTATACCATGTGAAAGTGTAAAAGAAAATGCATGCAAACTAAATTGGCACCAGAAATAGAATATACAGATTACAATGAACTTAAATGAATCTCCATCAAATTTATTGTTATAAGATGAATGTTACCAATAGTAAATAAACAAAATATACATTTACACTATAAATAGAATATAAGAACCAATAGTAAGCTTTAGGTTAACTTCTTTCATACCTATATCTTTTAGGTTCAGTAATCATTGTAGTATAAAAAACTTATCAGACAAAATGAAATAGAAACATCCCATCCATCATACAATATATGCATCAAATGAAAACCACCTTAAATTTCTTGTAGATATTGGAAATAAATAGTTCATAGGAAATTTAAATAAAAAAACCATCTAGAAATTTCAGCAATTCATGTATGGCATAACATAAGAGTAATTGATCATGTGCACTCCTCTAATTTAAAGAAAATAACCAAACCCCAAGGTAGCTCAGGCAAAACTTAATACAATATGTTAAGCAAAATGAAATTCTAAACACAACACAAATATACCATGAATACCAATATAAAAAACACAATTTTATCAAAACCCACATTTGAGGGAAAAAAACCCAAAAAATCAAATATGCTCATTTGTAGATATTGAAATCAAATGTTCTACTCCGTGAAAACCGATTCTCAAGCAAAAACAAATATGAACTACTGTACCGAAAACATTATCCAATTAAAACAAACTTTTATCTAAATTCGTAGTCTTTTGAATTTGAGATATTGATACGGAAAAGAACATGCAAGACCTTGTTGCTGCATTCATGATGTTAAGTTTGATAGTGTTGGTAATCTTTAAAAAGGCAAAAAAAAAATAGTGATTTTATAAGTTTTTTTTAAGGCTCACATACTTACCTCAAAGCTGCTTCAACCACAAATATTAGGGCCCTGAGTATCAACTTTTATTCTTCAACACCTAAACAATAGTGCTTTTGGTACAAGATCAAATCGAAACCAAGAAATTAAGAAATCCATAGTAAATGAATCAACTCTTCATGTACATAAATCAATTTCAAAATAGAATTGAAGAAATTGAAAAGACTAAAAATTATCGGACAAGGAATACCGTGAGTGAAGACGTGTACACGAATAATCCCTATTTCGTCGTCCTGACTCCCTCAATCCCACGACTTCAACGACAATGAGTTATATAATCAGGCTTGACATATTGTTGATGTTCGCCGACTAATCAACCCTTTGTTCTCACCCTATCGATCGAATGACTTGTCATCACCTAGCAACCAAAACCACAATTGAATAAGGAATCATAAGATTAAAAACTCACATAACACTCAAATGACAAATTTACTATCATCCACCTCTTTGTCTGGAAACCACCTTCGCCACCAGCGTTGCACTTGACTTTTCAACTTCTGTGCGCTACCAAGAATTAGAAATCATGGATTACGAATATGCTTGTACTGCTACCATTAAAAAAGTCTACGGTTAATAAGTAGAAATAAAAGTGTTCCATGAAAAAAATGGTTAGAGGAATATGACCAATCACTTTGCGTGCATAAGCAATGGAACTCATTTTTTAGTTAAGGGTTTCACAACAGAGCATGAGTAACACCATACTCTCAATCTATATACACCACAATCAAATCGGAAAAAAGAGACAATTAAAATTCAGAGAAATTGTTTAGTTCTTCACATTCTGATTTGATTTGTTGTTTTCTTTGGGAAATTAGAATAAGTTGGGAGTTGAAGACGCAACCATGGTTTCGAATTTGGGTGTTTTGTCAACGTAGTAGAAAGAAGTACTGAAGTTTGATTTATGAACTTACAATAATTAGTGGTGGAGACCGTCGACGTGATGATGAAGCAGCGATGGTGGTGGGAGTCGAATGAGCAATTATGTTGTTGATACCAGAGCAGTAATGGAGGTGATGCGATTAAGCACGCTCTCAATCTCGATCTGGCAAAAACTAACCTCCATTGAAGAAACCTGCCCTAGTCGACTTGTGATCTCGCCGTTGTTCTCTTAATATGCTCTCACAGCTTTTGATCTCAGATGGTAATAAAACCTCATCCTTGATGGCATCGTAGTCGACCTAAAATCTCATCGTCTCCTTTTGTCTCTCTATTTCTCTTTTTTGTATGCTACCAAATGAGTTCAACTGAAGAGCACTGACATGGCGACATGGAACCGAAGAACGGTTGTACAAACGTGGGTTGAATATGTGCTGTAAATGTTTGTAATCTATGCATAAACAGAAGTACATGAATTAATACGGCTCAGATTGATTCTCTCCAGATCTGATGGCTCAAATCTACCCATGAAGGTTACAAACTCTCTCTCATAGGGTATATTATAGGGGGAATTTAGTAATTATTCATTATACATTATTTTTATAAATAAAAAATTATATTGTTAAGATACATAAAATATCAATTCACTATGAATGATTTTACCTATTATGGGTGTGTATATATATTTGAGCTCTACAAGCATTTGTTATAATATTTGTGTGTTGTTTTGGTGACTAATAAATAACTCAAAAAGCATTGATTAAAATGAAATTTAGGACAAAAAAATCATTATTGTACATGATAAATTAAAAATACACTAATTCACCATCCATACTACACAAAAACCTACATACAAACTATTAAGTACAATATGCAAAACTTGTAATTTTATAATAATAACTAGTATATTACCCGTATACTACACGGAATAGTAAATAACTTATTTTTTTAAAATTATATATATATTTGAAAAATTATTACAGAAACTACAAATAAAATAGAAATATTATACTCTAAAGTGATTATAGAAAATATATAAAATGGGTTAAATTTAAAATACATAACTAAAAATTAAATAATAACCAAAAAGGAAAAAAAATTATAGAAGCTAAGAAGTTTGGATAAGAAGCCAACAAAATATGTGAGTTATAAATTCAAATTTAAATTTGAAATCCAAAATAATAAGAGTTATATACTCAAATTTAAATTTGAAATCCAAAATAATAGGAGTTATATACTCAAATTTAAATTTGAAATCCAAAATAATAGGAGAATATTTTATTTCTAAATTAATTTAATTAATGCAATTATTATTTTAATATGAAAATTATAGATTATACACGTGTCGTATCCACGTTATGCCAAGTGGCATTCTAATTAGGTGTCAAGTGGCATTCTAGTTACTCTTTTAATAGAATAGATAGATTTTTCAAGCTAGTAAATTATAAACATGCATTCAAATAAAATAAATCATCATTAATAACTTAATAAATTTTGATAAAATCATATTGAAGATATATAATCATCTACACCTATATTATCCACTTGGAAATTCATTGACATCGTTGTGTTATCATTTTTGTTTATAAATATATTTAATATTGATGTAAATCTTTATTTTTCTTAAGTCAGATTGAAAAATAATAAAACATGTTAATTACATATCATTCATTTTATGTATGTGTTTATGAAATAACAAAAAAATAATCTTTAATTTTAAACAAGGAGACCTATCTTAATTATTTATTTATTTTTGTGTCTAGACGTCAATTATTTTTAATTGTTTTATATAATATATCACTAAATTCATATCGTTTATTTTTTCACATATAACTTTTAATGTATAATATGTTCTAGAAAACCGAACATGTAATTATATTTGATTCTTTTATCCATATTCTAATATAAATGTTATCATATTTTCAAAAAAATAACGTATTTTTTGGTTTCTAAATTTGGGTACCTTTATTAACTGAAATATATTTTTTTATAAACAATATCCATATTATTAGAAATTTTTATTTTAACTATTATCATTTTGTATCTATTTAGGTTATTATAATTTTCAGTTAATAGTGTTTAATATTTATGAATAATGTAGTCATATTTTTATTTTTATGATTTTAAGTTACTATTTTATTTTTTTATAAAAGTAATATGATTTGTTAAATTCCGTCGTAAAAAAGCCTGGTATAAGCAATTAATAAGCATAAATTGTATATTATTTATTTATTATAATAAAAACTCTACGATGTAAAAATTAATGGGGTAAAGACATACAATAGTAACCTACTTTTGAAAATTTATCAATATGGTACGTCTACTTTTTTATATGTCGATATGGTACATGTACTTCAATTTTTATACCGATATGACCATATTTGTAATAGACCCCTGTTTTTTTTATACTATTAGAACCTTGTTTCGTATGTAAAAACCGGGGGCTCGATTACGTAGAATGATCATATCGATACAAAAAATTGAAGTACACGTACCATATAGACAATCAAAAAAGTAGACGTACCATATCGATACATTTTCAAAAGTAGGTTGCTATTGTAAGACCTTAACCCAAAATTAAAAGTGACTTTTCATTATTTTATCCAATTTTCTATTTATATAAAAATATAAAAAAATATTTTCTGCATCTATATACCGGTAATTGATGATAATACCTAACTAATCATAATATATTATATCAAAGCAGTTTCAAGTTTGAAAATAGTCAATTAATAGATAATTTTGATAACATTTTCCAGCTATTTTGATCTTATTTTTTATGCAATTATTTCTGATTTTGAACGGTTAGAATTATGACAAGTGAGTAGAGTTTGTTCCATCGGCAATATATTTATATAAGAGTAAATTACACAAATGGTCCCTGTGGTTTGGTGTTTTTTGCTCTTTTCGTCACTCAAACTTTTTTTTTTGTACTAATAGTCTCAAAATCACAAACCTTTAACACAAATGGCCCCTCTGAGTAACATCCGTTAACTTTGACCGTTAGAGAGGATGACATTTTCTAATAAACTTTTAAAAAATAAATATCTTTTATAATTTATTTATTAAATTTTATTTATTAATCTTAAAACAAAATATTCTCATATTTGTTTTTGTTTTCTTCTTGGATTGCTTCTTTTTCTCCTCAGATTGCTTTTGTTTTCCCAATGTATCTTCTTCAACATCATCATCACATACTTCCTCTGCATCTTTAGTATATCCCCATATATACATACACTTCAATTATTATACATATTACTAATACATACATATACATATAGAGAGAGAAGAGAAAGTGTGTGTGTGTGAGAGAGAGAGAGAGAGAGAGAGAGAGAGAGAGAGAGGGCAGAGATGGCATTGAATAGAGGGGTATCGTGTAATCCGGCCGTCGTAAAGATCGGAGTTACGTTATTGTGATTGTGCTTGGTGGGTTATTTACTAGGCGATGGTTGACTTCGGACTGCGACTTCTCCTTGCCGGAGAAAACAGAATCCGGTGGTGATGATTTTGACGTGGCGAAACCGTCGGTCAAGCTCCGGTTAAAACACCGATCATCAAGTCGATCTTGTCGCCGAAGAAGCCTATGAATATGCCAAAGGTCTCAATCTCACTGGAGACGGCAAGGACGTTTGGGTTCTCGACACCGATCCGAGAGTGAGAGTAGGAGTAACATCGCGACGCTGGGAGGGAACTCTAAATGAGATGGTCGGAAACGTGGTGGCAACGCCCATCAGAGTGCCTAAACTTGTGCTCCGGTCATGGAAGAAGGAACAAAAAGTTTTAAGAGATTGTGGGAGATGAGAGTGGCGGGAGCAATTCCATCCTTGGATCTAGCATTCTTGCCTCATCCTCTTGAATGACAAAAAGTTTTAAAAGTTTATTAGAAATGTTATAATAAATAAATTATAAAAGATATTTATTTTTTAAAAGTTTATCAGAAAATTACACAAAGGGTCCCTGAATGGAAAAAAGACGAAAATGTTTTCCTCTTTAACGGTCAAAGTTAGCGGATGTTACTCAGAGGGACCATTTGTGTTAAAGGTTTGTGATTTTGGGACTATTAGTGCAAAAAAAAAAGTTTGAGGGACGAAAAGAGCAAAAAGCACCAAATCACAGGGACCAATTGTGTAATTTATATTATACTAAAGTGGGCCAGATTTACCTTTTAAGCCCAGCCCAATAACTGTTTTTTACAACAGAATTCATACACCCATCTATTTAATCTTACTCCTAAATTTATACATTTGTCCATAATTGAACTCGAATCCTTAACGTTGGGGTCTCTTTTAATACTTTGGTACCGCTATGCTACAAGCTCAATAACTTTTAACCCATATCCATCGATCATTAAACGTATAGCTTTGAAGTAGAGGTCATAAACTAGACAGGAGTGGCTAGGGAGGGTGACATATCAAAATGGATGATATACTTTGGTTCAAATTTTTTTCTTTTCAATATTTAATGTTTTATACACAACTATAAAAAATAATAGTTTTACAATAGCAATGTAATAATTATTTATCTAACAGTTAAAAAACATACCATAAATTAAACAATCAGTAAAACAATATAAATTAACGTATACAGTGTCAATATATCTTACTTTTAGTGTCACTTATGAAAAAGAGCAGGTATATAGAATTATAGAGCAATATCTTACCTACACTTTTTTAGATAGTAACAAAAAATTCTGTCAAAAAAATACTTGAGACTTATACCTATAGTGACAATTCTTTGACTTTTAATAACACTTTTCGTGTGTCAATAAATGACATTTTGTTTATAATGACAATTACAAAATTTATTTTACACAGATTATTATTTCACATCGATCGTATAAAGACTTTTAATATGAGTTTAATACATAATATATATACTATGCATCATTGCATTACAATATACTCTTGTAAATAAATTAGAAAACAAGTCATTTTCACTTGTACTACTTCGTTATGTGGATAAATTTACTTTGAGGAATATATTCTTCGAAAACAATAATATACAAGAATAATTCAACCAAACGCCCCAAGCAAGATGCAAAAAAGTCTAAAAGATTATTCTCACCAATAATATATTACTTTTTATTTATAAAATGATACCAAAGATGTTAAATGATATGTATAAATCAAATAAATTTCGATACTTGTTTCTATATACATATTCATAAATTTCAATATAATTATGTTTTGTAGCTTTTATACACATCGTATGTATAACAATCTTTATCATATCTTCTATTTATACCAATCGATATACAACAGTTTTCTTTTTAATTTGCCATGTCATTTACTAAATCTAATTTAAAGTAAAATTAAAATCCAATCTATTCAAATCTAATCTTCATAATGATGATAAATAACATAATTAGATAATGTCAAATAGTTGATAAAATTAAATATTTATAGATATTAAAATTAAAATATTGTATTTATCTTTTAATTTAATTCATTTTAAAAATAATAAAATGTATTTATCTTTTTAGGTTGAATGTGGTGACGGCATTTGGCGTTTTGTGTTCTATTTTATCACACACATATATATATATATATATATATATATATATATATATATATATATATATATATATATATATATATATATATATATATATATATATATATATATATATAGAATCAGGTTCATCAGCGTACCTATGAGATTCCAGCGTACCCAGCGTACCCTAATGTGAATGATCATTCACATATATTTTTTTTGAATAAACATGTATAAGACAACATTATAAGACTTTTTTTCAAAAGGAGCAACATCATAAATCTTGTGAATAGTAAAAAAAGATTATGTGAATGGTCATTCACACCATTCACATGGATGTCCATTCACATAAATATGCATTGAGCATTCACATAATTTTTACGGACACATAAAGTGTGAATGTATGTGAAATTCATATATCATGTGTGTAACATTAATTTAAACATGGTTATGAGAAAAAAAATTAAAAAAAAAGTTTTTTAAGGTTGGTACCTTCGGGTGCACTTGATTTCGAGAGGTACTTTTTTGAACCTGACTCTATATATATATATATATATATATATATATATATATATATATATATATATATATATATATATATATATATATATATATATATATATATATATATATATATATATATATATATATATATATATATATATATATATATAGACACACACACACAGATTTATAAATTTAGAAAATAACAATTATAACAAATAATAATAACATTTTAATATTATTTTAAATAATATTAGTTATGTGTTTTTAATTTTATTGATATACATTTTATATAAATAAGTTTTATCATATATATCCATGTAACATGGGGTCATAAACTAGTAAAAAAAATTTATACTAATATTACAATGCAAAAACATAATCTTATATAAAAAAGAGACTGATTTATTATGAAAAAACCAACATGTTTTCATGTTTTTTTTTTTTTTTTTTTTTTGCGTTTTCGTCTCTCCATTTTATTTTTTTTCCATAAAAGTTCTCAAGTTAAACTTTTCTTTTTGGTTATTGAAATTTGGACATTGAAACCCGGTTTTTCAGTTTTTTAAAATCTGGTTACTAATTATAACCGGGTTCTAATGTCTAAATTTCACTAAATCAAACAGAAAAAATTAACTTGAGAACTTTTATGTTAAAAAATAAATAAAAAGGACGAAAACACAAAAACTTTAAAACATGTTGTGTTTTTTTGGTGATAAACCAAAAGATAAACATAAAAGTCGGGAAATTCGATTCTCTTTATCTTATAGTATGCTTCATGCCCAAGCTACCTTTTAAAATTAACCTCATGTTTGCACCAAATAACCAAAAAACCTCCCTTTAAGTTGTTCTTCTTTTACATATATTCATTATGTCCCCCCTTTATATATATATCAACGACCCAATCCCTTGCCAAAACCTACACAAGATCAACCATGAAATACAATGAAATTTCCCATTTTAACCATCCTCAACACTGGCTCAAACCCGGATACACCGAGGTCCCATTCAAATGTGATGGTTGCAAGGAAGTCGGCATAGGGTCCAACTATAAATGTACATCATGCAACTACGACTTGCACATTCATTGCGCCCTCCCGTCCCCTTCTATCTCCCACCCTTTTTACACCAAGTGTTCGTTCCAATTCCTTGCCCACCCACCAGGATCCATAGCCCGTTACTGCAACGCGTGCGAAAGAGCTGTGTCAGGGTTCGTTTACCATTGCAAGTCATGTGGGTTCGACCTACACCCATGTTGTGCCAAGCTTCCAACTATGTTGGATGATAGCGAGGTGGAGTTGTACTTGTATAGAAAAGTAGGGTCTGCCTGCCACAGGTGTGGCAGGAAAGGACGTAGTTGGAGTTACAGGTCAACGTGCAAGAAGTATAACTTGCACGTGGCTTGCGTGAAGGAAATGTTGGTGGAGAGTTGGCATGAAATATATTTTGGTAGACGTAGAGATGGGATGAATGGTCATTTTAGTGGCGATTTGTATGGGCAAAATAGAAAAATTGAGACAAGAATTCCAAGTTTGAAGGGGACATTGGAAAGCTATCATCATAATCATCAAAGCAAAGGGAAAGTAAAGAAGTGTTGTGAGATGGCAGGTTTGGCAATGCAGTTTGTGATATCAGCCGTTCTTGGTGATCCAACCGCTCTTATTGCTGGTGTTGTTGGTTCTTTAATGTCTAAATAATTAAAATCGTAATTAGTTAAAGTTTCATCTTTGTAAACATATACAACTACTTAAAAATAAAATTTGTTGTGTACATGTTACGCTTGAATACTATTTTTTGGAAATTAAATATTGAGAAAGAATAGATACACACACATACACGTGTGCGTATGTGTCTATATATATAACTTTGGGTTCAAGTGAGTACCATTAGTTTTGCGGAGTATCGGAGATACCCCGCTTAAACCATTTTTTTGAATTTTTTTCATAATCATGTATAAATTAATAATACAATATTACTTGTAAAACATACATAAACACACATTAAAACTATGTGAAATGTGCATGTTCACATGAACTGTACTGTTTCACTCTAACCATGTTCACATAAAAATTTCACGTTCATATGTGTTTTAAGATGCTAGAAAGTGTGATTGTATGTAGCTTTTACAAATTACCTTATATAATTTGTATGTAAATGAATATGAAAATAAAATAAAATAAAAAAACTTTTTTTCGGAGCATGTTCACATCCGAAATCCGTGTATTCACTGGTAGTCACAGTACTTTGCATTTTTTAGGTACTCACATGAACCATATTTTATATATATATATATATATATATATATATATATATATATATATATATATATATATATATATATATATATATATATATATATATATATAGATTGAGGTTCAATTGAGAACTTTTATGCATCGGGGCACCTCGAGGCACTTTTGTGCATCGGATTATCCACTAAGGGTGCACAAAGGGCATTTAGGAAAAACTAAAGACATGATAATTAATTTATTTCTAAAAATCATTAAATGATAATTAGGAGTTACATTTTGAATTAAAATCTCATATTAACTACATTCCTCATTTTCCTCCTCATTTCTCTCTCTCTCTCTCTCTCTATCTCTCTCTTTCTCTCTCTCTCTCTCTATCTCTCTCTCTTTCTCTCTAATCGTGTTCTTCATGATTTTCTTAGTGATGATGATTTGAAGACGAAGATTAACGATGAACAACGATGATGATGAACATGAACAAGAGAGGTAACCGATGATAATTATGAAGAACACGATGCATAGATGGATGATGAACGATGAATGATGATAATGCATAGATGGATGATGAACAATGACAATACATAGATGGATGATGAACGATGAACAACGAAAAATGATGATGCATAAATGGATGATGAACAATGACGATGCATAGATGAATGATGAACAAGTTGAACATGATGCATAACTGAATGAAGAATATGAACGACAAACACGATGCATAAAAGAATGATGAACAAGTTGAACACGATGCATAAATGAATTTGTGTATTTTTTTGTTAAATGCGTTTTTTTTAACACAATGCATAGATAAACACGATTAACGATGAAATGCATCGATCTCCATCATCTTTTTTGAATTTGTGTAATTTTTTTAAATTTGGAAATGTATCAATTGAATTTATTTAGCATTTATTATTTGATTATTTGTTGAAATATTAAATTTAATGAGGTATGCACATTCCCCAAAATGTCCTTCTTTCTTTGTTTCTATAATGCTCAATATGCATAAAATTGTCCAACTATTTACCCTTTTGTCATTAATCTAATCCATACAATTTTTTAATCTAATGGATGATATAGGTTCTTTTGTACCTCGATGCATAAAAGTTCTCAATTGAACCTCTATATATATATGTATATATATATATATATATATATATATATATATATATAGGTTCAATTGAGAACTTTTGTGCATCAAGAACCTCGAGGAACTTTTGTGCATCGGATAATATACCATGGGTGCACAAAGGACATTTAGGAAAAACTAAAGATATGATAATTAATTTATTTCTAATCATTAAAAGATGATTAGGAGTTACATTTTGAACTAAAATCTAATATTAACTACATTCCTCATTTTACTCCTCATTTCTCTCTCTCTCTCTCTCTCTCTCTCTCTCTCTATGCTTTTCTCTCTAATCATGTTCTTCATGATTTTCATAGTGATGATGGTTTGAAGACGAAGATTAACGATGAACAACGATGATGATGAACATGAACAAGAGATGCAACCGATGATGATTATGAAGAACACGATGCATAGATGAATGATTAACGATGAATAATGATTATGCATAGATGCATGGAAGATGAACAATGACGATGCATAAATGGATGATGAATTAGATAAATGATAAACAACTTGAACACGATGCATAGATGAATGAAAAATATGAACGACGAACACGATACATAGATGAATGATAAACAAGTTGAACACGATGCATAAACTAATTTGTATATTTTTTTTGTTAAATGCGTCTTTTTTTATCACGATGCATAGATAAACAGGATTAACGATGAAATGCATCGATCTCCATCATCTTTTTTAATTTTTGTATTTTTTTGTTAAATTTGGAAATGTGTCAATTGAATTTATTTAACATTTCTTATTTGATTATTTGTTGAAATATTAAATTTAATGAGGTATGCACATTACCCAAAATGCCATTCCTTGTTTGTTTTTATAATGCACAAGATGCATAAAATTGTCCAACTATTTACTCTTTTGTCATTAATCTAATCCATACAATTTTTTGATCTAATGGATGATATAGGTACTTTTGTACCTCGATGCATAAAAGTTCTCAATTGAACCTCTCTCTATATATAATCCTAGTTTTATTGGTTTAGTTTTTTTAAGATCGTTTTTTTACATATGTTAGTCCTTATGACTTTTTTAGCCGTATTTGCTGTAGTTCATTGTTATTACTTAAATGTCATAAAAAGATTAAAATTTTAAAATGAGTAACAACAACTACAAGCCACAAAAACCATGAAGATATTAAGGTGGAAAATAGGTGTCGATAGTTTTGCTCCTACATTGAGGGTAGCTACTGCGTCGACGTGGATATTGTAACGACCCGATTATTTAATCGATAATTAATATTTATTGTAAAGAATTACAAATTCGGAATATTAATTAATATTGTGATATATAAATAAATGGTTGTGTAAATTATAATAAATAAAGTATTGATTTATAAAGAAAGGACCTTAAAAGAAATGGAAATAATTGTAGGGTCTAAATGGTAAATATTAAATAGTTTAAAAAAAAAAAAAAAGAAAATCAAAACTTTGCTTTATATCTACGCCAACACACACACACACGTGTGTGTGTGTGTTCGGCCATTATTAAGAGAGAAAAGAGAGAAAGAAAAGAGAGGAAAAAGAGAGAGAGATCTTGGGAAGAAGAAGAAGAAGAAGAAGTAATCTGATTTCTTTTGAAGTTTCACTCGACTTTCTTAGGGATCTAAGAGGTACCAACTTTTAGTATTTGTAAATCTCTTACTCTTTTTCTCCTCTCCATCTTCAAATGAAGAAGATGAGAACTCAAATGGGTTTTCATGGAGATCTTTTCTAAATGGCTAGATCTGAAAAGAAAATAATGAAATATGTTAGATCTATTATCTAAAAAGTATATTATACAAGTTTCTATGTATTTTGATGGGTTTTTATGAAGATCTCTTAGAAATGGCTAGATCTGAAAAGAAAATTATGAAATATGTTAGATCCATTATTTAAAAAGTATATTATACAAGTTTTTATGTATTTTGATGGGTTTTTTATGAAGATCTCTTAGAAGTGGCTAGATCTGAAAAGAAAATGATAAAATATGTTAGATCCATTATTTAAAAAGTATATTATACAAGTTTTTATGTATTTTGATGGATTTTTATGAATATCTCTTAGAAGTGGCTAGATCTGAAAAGAAAATGATAAAATATGTTAGATCCATTATTTTAAAAGTATATTGGCAAGTTTTTATGTATTTTGGTGGGTTTATCTCAAAACCCCAAGTTTGAGTTCATATGAACCCTATGTAATCTAAAAAGATGAAAATGATGTTTGGTGGTTAAAATGGGTTTTATATATATATATATATATATCTTGGGAATAATTTTACAACTCTTTATAATAAATATAGAGAAGTTTTAGTATTTTTGACATTAAATCCGTAAGGCGGAAAGTGCAGTTCAACCTTGAAATATTCTGAAAAATTTGCTAAGTATGGATCTAGGATGGCCCGAATTTCGGATGACCATGGTCCGAATTTCGGATGGTCTTGGACCGAAATTGCAATTTTAATTATTTTTATTCTATGAGATCTTTTGTCATAATAGTCTATGACATCTATTAAGTAGAATAATTAGACCAAAATATTTATTGAGGTTTAATGCCGAAATTAGTTAAGTCTTACGACTAATGTATCCGGATCAATGTTAAGAAGTTATAACCTATGAGACTTATAAATATTACATTATGAACCTATTTGTAGGGGTTTGACGGGTTAAGGTCCCTTGGAGACTATTAATCATATTTTGACGATTATAACTCGGTTTCGAGGCCGAGAGCTTGTTGTACACCACTGTGAGTTCTAGCATTAATGTATTTATATGCATATCATGAATTGTATGTTATCGCTTTCGTATCATTCTTGTCATTTACAGGCCTTGCCATCACATATATTATTGTTATCATATTATCACTCGGTTGATAAGTTGTTGAACATTCATTTGACCTCTCCGCCGAGACGGTAAGCCTGAGTGTGGTAACCTAGCGGAATCATAATGGTAAGCCTGTGTGTGGTAACCATTATTGCCTGTAAAACGATAAGCCTGTGTGTGGTAATCGTATGGCATCACTATAAACTGCATATCGATAAGCCTGTGTCTGTGGTAATCGAGCAGTAGATTGTAAACCCATTGTACGGTAAGCTTGTGTGTGGTAACCGCAATGTGGTAGCTTATTAGCCATTAGTTGGCCTCCTGAGATTGTTAGTTGAATTCATGGCATTGCATGGCATCATTCATATATCGCATGATACTTTAATCTAGAAACTCACTAAACAACTTTGTTGTTTACCCGTTAGTTGATTATTCTTTTCAGGATCTGTTAAGGGCAAAGGCCCGGCTGGCCCAAACTGTTAGTCATTGATTGGAGCACGGATAGGAGCTCCATATTTTGTTGATGATTGGGGTGGGAGTAGCAGACTTCCATTTTGGACTTACGCGAATTAGTTAATGATTATATATTCGTTTGTAATCAAATTGATGATTTAACATTATGACCCCAGTTACATTACTCCGTGATTTCAGACACTCTGTTGTGTTATATGCAAAGTGTTTGGAATCACGTTGATGATTGTTAAAGTATTAAAAGTTTTAAATTGACCGTATTTCCGCAAGTACTCTGTATAAACTAATGTATAATGGTATCGAAATACTCGTATTAGTTGTATGGGTGTTTCAATTTGGTATCAGAGCTGGAGCTCATAGACAGAGTATAGTCGACGATACTCTACTCTGAGCACGGTTTCAGATGCTGGTATTGACCCATCTAGGCAGCAATATTATAACAATTACAATTGACCTTTGGCCTAGGATGGGATATTAATGGGTAGACTTTTAAGGTTTTAACTTAATGAAAGTATAATTATGTATACGTATAAATGTTAAATGCACACTTTCGTGTGAAAGAAGTGTTGAACCGACCTGTAACTGTTTGTTGCAGACAATGTCGGATAGCCAGTCAAATCGCGTTCTACACCAGGAGGTAGAACATCCAAACGTTGGGGGAGACAGAGATCAGTCTCAAGAATATGAAAGTGAATCCAGTTTTCACACTGGTGGAGGGTCTAGAGAGAACCAGATGATGCAGATGATGGCTCAAATGCTGGAGCAAAATCGCCAGCAGAATGAATTGATGGCGCAGTTACTTGCTTCCCAGAATGTGCAGGGAAAGAAAAATAATGTTGAGGGCGAGCAAGCAAGTAACGATAATACTGAAGTCGTTGGAAGTGGAAGTAGAGCTGAAAAACCTAAAAATGACAAAGACCGAAAGCACGGCTCCTCTAAGTCAAAGAAGGGGATGTCGTATAGAAATTTCATTGGTTGTCGTCCTCCAGAGTTCAACGGACGTGCAACTGCTGCTGAGGCCTTGGACTGGATCAAGGCGATTGAGAAACTATTTCGAGTGACCGATGTCGGTAACGAAAAGAAGGTGAAGTACGCGGCTGCACAATTCGTTCGTCCTGCCTTGACTTGGTGGGATTCTGAAGTTGAGATTTTGGGTTTGGATGTTGTGGCAAAGATGACCTGGGAAGAGTTCAAGACCAGGTTCGACAAACATTTCTGTCCGGCAGTTGCGGTGTAGAAAATAAAAAGAGATTTCCTTACGTTTCAGCAAGGAGAATTATCGGTGGATGATTATCTAATCGAGTTTAACTCGAAAGCGATGTTTGTGGGGTCGGTAATTGCTGATGGAAAGCAAAAGACCGACTATTTTGTGGAAGGACTGCGAAGTGAAATTCGCGAGATGGTGACTGTCCGCGCGGTGGAATCTTTTGAGAAAGCTGTGGAGTGTGCGCGACTCCGGGAGTATGAATTGTTCCGTAGGGAACAAGAATCGACTGGATCGAAGAAAGCGAAGGTTGAATCTTCGTCGGGGACGTTTAAACAACCCCAACAATCGTTCTCAAAGAACGTGGACTCTCGTTCACGTTCCCAATCTTCTAGACACTCGAAGAAGCCTGCGGGCTCCCACAACAACTCTCAGTCGAAATCTCAGTTTTCGAATTCGGTGCCTAACTGTAACCGATGTGGGAAGCTTCATCGTGGGGAATGTTTGTCCCCTATTGTTTGCCATGGATGTGGAGAAGAGGGACACATACGTCCTGCGCGCCCCAAACGAAGTGATGCGTGCTATGAATGTGGTCAGGTGGGCCACCTCGCTCGGAATTGCCCGAAAAAGAAGTCGGCAGTGTCTGAAAGTAAAGGCTCAGTTGCAAAGCCTAGTTATGTTGGTGGTTCCTCCCAATCAAAGGGGAATCCGCCTAAGCCTCAAGCCAGAGTCTACCAGATTACTGCTGCCGAGGCGCAAGATGTGCCGGATGTCGTGACCGGTACTTTTCTTCTAAATTCTTTACCTGCTGTGATATTATTTGATTCCTGTGCAAGCGTGTCTTTTATTTCTAAAGCATTTGCACGAAAGTTAGATGTTGTACCTTCTTCGATGCCTTTCCCTCTATCTGTTGATGTGGCAAGCGGGAAATCAGTCTGTGCCACCCAAATATATTACGACTGTGTGCTGACCTTAGATGGACATAATTTTGATATCGACCTTGTCCCCATAGACACTAAAGAATTTGATATAATAGTTGGCATGGATTGGTTGGCAAATAATCTTGCCACTATTGCTTGTGCTAAAAGAATTGTTCGTTTGTTCACGCCGGAAGGCGAAGAAATATTTGTGTATGGGGATAGACGTAAAAGGGAAGCCGCGGTTATTTCGGTGGCTAAGGCTCGGAAAAATCTAAGTAAAGGTTGCAAATGTTACTTAGCTTGTGTCTTGAATGCCAAGAAGGAAGGGAAAAATCTTAAGGATGTGCCAGTAGTTAATGAATATCCCGATGTGTTTCCTGATGACTTACCGGGATTGCCACCGGACCGATCTGTAGAGTTTCGAATTGAGTTAGTGCCGGGAGCTGCACCAATTGCGCGTGCTCCGTATCGTTTAGCGCCTTCGGAAATGAAGGAAATGATGGCGCAATTGGAAGAACTGTTAGAGAAAGGGTTCATTCGGCCGAGTACCTCGCCGTGGGGTGCTCCGGTTTTATTCGTGTGAAAGAAAGATGGAACCTTGCGAATGTGTATAGATTATAGAGAACTGAACAAGGTGACTATAAAGAATAAGTATCCTTTGCCTCGTATTGATGACTTGTTCGATCAACTACAAGGAGCTGCTTATTTCTCGAAGATAGACCTTCGTTCAGGGTAGCACCAACTTAAGGTTCGTGAGGAAGATGTGCCGAAAACTGCTTTTCGGACCCGATATGTGCATTATGTGTTCTTAGTGATGCCTTTTGGACTCACTAATGCTCCTGCGGCCTTTATGGACTTGATGAATCGTGTATGCCGTCCAATGCTTGACAAGTATTATAGTGTTTATCGACGACATCTTGGTGTATTCTAAGACGGAAGAGGATCATGCAATTCATCTGAGGCAATTACTTGAACTTCTTCGCAGCGAGCAGTTGTATGCTAAATTCTCGAAGTGCGAGTTTTGGTTACGACAAGTGCAATTTTTAGGGCATGTTATATCTTGTGAGGGTGTTTCTGTGGATCCCTCCAAGATAGAGGCCATTAAAAGTTGGGAAGCGCCTAGAAATGTTGCTGAGATTCGTAGTTTCCTTGGATTGGCCGGCTATTACCGACGATTTATCCAAGATTTCTCTAAAATAACCGTCCCACTCACTTCGTTGACTCGTAAGAATGCGAAGTTTGTGTGGGAAAAGCCACAGATTGAGGCGTTTCAAATTTTGAAGAGTCGTTTGACCGATGCTCCGGTACTTGCGTTGCCGGAAGGGAACGAAGATGTTGCTGTTTATAGCGATGCTTCGATAAACGGATTAGTTTGCGTGTTGATGCAACGAGGAAAAGTGATAGCTTACGCTTAGAGGCAGCTAAAGGATTATGAAAAGAGTCGCCCTACTCACGACTTGGAGTTAGATGCTGTCACGTTTGCTTTAAAAATCTGGCGACATTATCTGTACGGCACTAGGTGCCAGTTGTTTACTGATCATAAGAGCTTGAGGCATATCTTTGATCAGAAAGAATTAAATATGCGACAGAGGTAGGGGTGAGCTCGGTACCGGACCGAACCGAACAGGTACCGATCCCGAAAATACCGAAACCGAATTATTAGTTTTGAAAAAACCGAATACCGAACCGTATAATTTTATATGGTGCCGGTTCGGTCCCGAATACCGAATTTTAGCTAATTTAAAAACCGAATACCGAACCGAGAGTACCGAATACCGAATTTTAGCTAATTTAAAAACCGAATACCGAACCGAATATATTAATTCGGTACCGGTACCGGTTCGGTACCGGTTCGGGTTCGGGAAATGGTACCCGTCGCTCACCCCTAGACAGAGGCGCGTCGTGGAATTGATCAAGGATTATGACTGTGAAATCCTTTACCACCCTGGAAAGGCCAATGTAGTGGCTGACGCCTTAAGCCGAAAGAGATATCCGGAAGCAACTTGTTATGCGCTAACGCATGTAGTTGTGACTTCCACTATCCTTGACGACATTCGGAAGTGACAAATCGAGGGCCTTAAAGAGGAAAATATTAAGTCTGAAAGAATGGTTGGTCAAAGTGTGTTGTTAGCCGATGGTAACAACGGGTTGAAAATGTTTAGGGATGGTATTTGGGTGCCTAAAATCGGTGATGTGCGCAAGACAATTTTAGAAGATGGTCATAATTCAAAGTTCTCAATTCACCCCGGGAGTTCTAAGATGTATCAGGATTTGAAATCCGAATATTGGTGGCCCGGAATGAAGCGAGACGTTGGTAATCACGTTGAACGGTGCTTGACTTGCTTGCGAGTCAAGGCCGAACACCAAAAACCATCTGGAAATTTGCAACCACTCGAGATACCTGAATGGAAGTGGGATCACATCACGATGGATTTTGTGGTAAAGCTTCCGAAGACCCAACGACAACATGATGCTATCTGGGTTATTGTGGATCGACTGACGAAGTCCGCACACTTTTTGCCGATACGAGAAAACTTTCCATTGGAAAGATTGGCGCGAATGTATATCGATGAAATTATTGTACGTCATGGGATTCCAAAATCTATTGTCTCGGATCGTGATTCGAGATTTACTTAGAGATTTTAGCAAAGTATGCAAGATCAGTTGGGGACGCGTGTTAATTTGAGTACGGCGTTTCGTCCCCAGACTGACGGCCAAACTGAACGTACTAATCAGACGATGGAAGATATGTTGCGTGTGTGTGTGATCGAGCTTGGTGGAAATTGGGATACACATCTACCACTTGTGGAATTCGCCTACAACAATAGTTATCATTCTTCGATAAAGATGGCTCCGTATGAGTCGTTGTATGGTCGGAAGTGTCGAACTCCGACGTGTTGGCATGAAGCAGGCGAGAAACCGTTAGCGGGTCCCGAATTGCTTCAAGAGACGCATGATAAAATTCAGATTATTCGTGAGCGAATCAAAGCGGCTCAAGACCGACAGAAAGCATACTCAGACAAACGTCATAAAAAGCATACTCAGACAAACGTCATAAAGATATTGAGTTTGCAGTGGGAGATTCAGTAATGCTGAAAGTATCTCCGTGGAAAGGGATTATGAGATTTGGGAAGCGGGGAAAGTTAAGTCCTCGATATGTTGGACCATTTCCTATTACCGAGCGTGTCGGAGCCCAAGCTTATAAGTTAGAGCTGCCCGTTGAATTGGCCGGAATCCATGACACCTTCCATGTTAGCTATTTGAAGAGAAGTCCGATCAATCCTACGGTGACCGTTCCTTTGGATGATGTGCAAATTGATGAGAAATTGCGATATATTGAAGAACCGGAAAAGATTATCGGCGACAAAGTAATTAATCTAAGGAATAAGGAGATCGAGATGGTACTCGTTTGTTGGAAGCACCACCGTGGATCTCTGATGACTTGGGAGACGAAGGCTGAAATGATGGCCAAATACTCCGCTCTGTTTGAAAGAACCTAATTCCGTTGGCGGAATCCTTTTAAGAGGGGAGGAATTGTAACGACCTGATTATTTAATCGATAATTAATATTTATTGTAAAGAATTACAAATTCGGAATATTAATTAATATTGTGATATATAAATAAATGGTTGTGTAAATTATAATAAATAAAGTATTGATTTATAAAGAAAGGACCTTAAAAGAAATGGAAATAATTGTAGGGTCTAAATGGTAAATATTAAATAGTTTTAAAAAAAAAGAAAAGAAAATCAAAACTTTGCTTTATATCTACGCCAACACACACACACAAGTGTGTGTGTGTGTGTTCGGCCATTATTAAGAGAGAAAAGAGAGAAAGAAAAGAGAGGAAAAAGAGAGAGAGATCTTGGGAAGAAGAAGAAGAAGAAGAAGTAATCTGATTTCTTTGGAAGTTTCACTCGACTTTCTTAGGGATCTAAGAGGTACCAACTTTTAGTATTTGTAAATCTCTTACTCTTTTTCTCCTCTCCATCTTCAAATGAAGAAGATGAGAACTCAAATGGGTTTTCATGGAGATCTTTTCTAAATGGCTAGATCTGAAAAGAAAATGATGAAATATGTTAGATCTATTATCTAAAAAGTATATTATACAAGTTTCTATGTATTTTGATGGGTTTTTATGAAGATCTCTTAGAAATGGCTAGATCTGAAAAGAAAATTATGAAATATGTTAGATCCATTATTTAAAAAGTATATTATACAAGTTTTTATGTATTTTGATGGGTTTTTATGAAGATCTCTTAGAAGTGGCTAGATCTGAAAAGAAAATGATAAAATATGTTAGATCCATTATTTTAAAAGTATATTGGCAAGTTTTTATGTATTTTGGTGGGTTTATCTCAAAACCCCAAGTTTGAGTTCATATGAACCCTATGTAATCTAAAAAGATGAAAATGATGTTTGGTGGTTAAAATGGGTTTTACATATATATATATATATATATATATATATATATATATATATATATATATATATATATATATATATATATATATATATATATATATATATATATATATATATCTTGGGAATAATTTTACAACTCTTTATAATAAATATAGAGAAGTTTTAGTATTTTTGACATTAAATCCGTAAGGCGGAAAGTGCAGTTCAACCTTGAAATATTCTGAAAAATTTGCTAAGTATGGATCTAGGATGGCCCGAATTTCGGATGACCATGGTCCGAATTTCGGATGGTCTTGGACCGAAATTGCAATTTTAATTATTTTTATTCTATGTGATCTTTTGTCATAATAGTCTATGACATCTATTAAGTAGAATAATTAGACCAAAATATTTATTGAGGTTTAATGCCGAAATTAGTTAAGTCTTACGACTAATGTATCCGGATCAATGTTAAGAAGTTATAACCTATGAGACTTATAAATATTACATTATGAACCTATTTGTAGGGGTTTGACGGGTTAAGGTCCCTTGGAGACTATTAATCATATTTTGACGATTATAACTCGGTTTCGAGGTCGAGAGCTTGTTGTACACCACTGTGAGTTCTAGCATTAATGTATTTATATGCATATCATGAATTGTATGTTATCGCTTTCGTATCATTCTTGTCATTTACAGGCCTTGCCATCACATATATTATTGTTATCATATTATCACTCGGTTGATAAGTTGTTGAACATTCATTTGACCTCTCCGCCGAGACGGTAAGCCTGAGTGTGGTAACCTAGCGGAATCATAATGGTAAGCCTGTGTGTGGTAACCATTATTGCCTGTAAAACGATAAGCCTGTGTGTGGTAATCGTATGACATCACTGTAAACTGCATATCGATAAGCCTGTGTCTGTGGTAATCGAGCAGTAGATTGTAAACCCATTGTACGGTAAGCTTGTGTGTGGTAACCGCAATGTGGTAGCTTATTAGCCATTAGTTGGCCTCCTGAGATTGTTAGTTGAATTCATGGCATTGCATGGCATCATTCATATATCGCATGATACTTTAATCTAGAAACTCACTAAACAACTTTGTTGTTTACCCGTTAGTTGATTATTCTTTTCAGGATCTGTTAAGGGCAAAGGCCCGGCTGGCCCAAACTGTTAGTCATTGATTGGAGCACGGATAGGAGCTCCATATTTTGTTGATGATTGGGGTGGGGGTAGCAGACTTCCATTTTGGACTTACGCGAATTAGTTAATGATTATATATTCGTTTGTAATCAAATTGATGATTTAACATTATGACCCCAATTACATTACTCCGTGATTTCAGACACTCTGTTGTGTTATATGCAAAGTGTTTGGAATCACGTTGATGATTGTTAAAGTATTAAAAGTTTTAAATTGACCGTATTTCCGCAAGTACTCTGTATAAACTAATGTATAATGGTATTGAAATACTCGTATTAGTTGTATGGGTGTTTCAGATATGACATTAGATATGTGGCAATCATGATTTAGATCTACATGTGAGTCATGTAAAGAGATGCCAGATGTGACAGCTAAGATTAGTAATATATGAATTGTAACAATAAAACAAAAACATATCACATACTATTAATTTCTTAGAATAGGAAAAATTTTTGTTTGGCTGTTCACTCGGGCGATGCCTGTGAGCACCAATCTCTGTAACCTACATGTATTATATATGTTAGTAGCAACGACGAAATGAGTAGATAGAGATTAAATGAGTAAACAGTGATGAAATACTCAAACCAATAAAAGCATAATGATTTTTTTGTCAATTACAAACCTATGGAGTGTATGTGGATCCTTTGGGTACTTTTTGTTACACCCAATGTCTCGTACCTTTTAGCGGTTTATAATTATTCATTTGTAAAAGTATTAGAGTGATGGGAGTACCTCCCTTTCCCAAATCCACCTTTTTGTACACGTCAGCGCCACATCAGCTTTTCTCTCTTCACCTTTCCCCACCTTTCTAACTAGGAAATACCTACCTTTCTTAACATTTCCATCTTTCTTAATTTATTTAACATTTTAATTATGAAAACAATTATTAAATCTAAAATAATTAATTTCATAAATATTTAAAAGTTTACATAATAAAATTACGAAACTTAAAAATAAAAACTTACGAAACTAAAAATTAAAAAAAGTACATAACTAAAAAAATTACGAAACTATAGTCGCCATCCTCAACGCTCCGCAATGCTTTGTTTGTGGGCCAATACGGTTTCCAAAGCAGTACCTTGCAGATGGTCGTGTGGCCGAATGAAAAAATCCAAGTCACGATCGTGTTGTTGTTGATTCAGTGACGTAATGTACGCATTATATCTTTTCTCTTTCAACTCCAATTCTTTTTCTTGTTTTGATCGTTTCAAATCTGCAAGTAGTGCTCGGTAACGTAATTTATCTTCAACATCTTTCTCGTGAGATGTTGAAATCCTTTCGAATTTTGATTGCATCTCTGGGTCGACTGATGTTGATGCTGGTTTTTTTCCCCTTGCGGCGTGGTCGTTCAAGCTGTTGAAGATCCACGTCGCCCTCGTCATCTTCGTCAATGTCAACACCTAAAAATGCCGCATCAGAAGACGGTGTTCCGATCGTGTTAGATTCGGAAGTTTTGGACCGCTTTCTTTGCGGCTCAACAAAATCATCCATTTGTGGAACGGGGTTCCAATTTGGATGACGTCGAAGCATCTCCCAAGCCGATTGGTGTGGAAACGGCTTACCTTTATTGAGGGTCTTATATTGTTCTTGGGTGTTGTTGAAAACGTCGTAATCGTTTTCACCGCTCCGTCGCTGCATCGTATTGTTGTTAAACATGCCGCCAAATTTTGTGCAATTGCGGTTCATGTCTTTCCACTTTGAATTAAGTTGGTGGGTGGTGCGGCTAGTTCCACCAACTCGGCTATCAAAACTTTCGAGGATTCGTCCCCAAAAATTTGAACGTTTTTTATTATTTCCGGTAGTTGGATCTTCGGAAATATCGATCCAGGCTTCCGTCAAAGCCTTTTCTTCGATGGAGGTCCACATTTTCGGTTTCATTGGACCCTTTCGTGTAGACCCGGTTGCCGCGGTGTTTACCGGAATCGTCTCCTCGTCGGAATCGACGGGTTGAGTTTCGGGTACCGTCTCCTCGTCGTCCTCGTCTCTAGATGCGGGGTCCCGATAAGAAAATGGTTCGAAACCCTCGTGAAATTCTCGCGAGGAATATTGCGGATTGGGGGGTGATGGTTGGTAATATTGTAGATTGGGTGGGGATGGTTGGTAATATTGTGGATTGGGTGGGGATGGTTGGTAATATTGTGGATTGGGGGGTGAAAAGTGTGGTACGTATGGTGCCGAATTATCCGTAAAGTTTTGCGGTGGGCGGAAAGAAGGGTTTGATTGAGAAGCCGGTTGTTTGCCGCGTTTTCGACTTGCGACGGGTTGTTTGCCGGTGTTTCGATCCATGACTTTAATAAAAAGTATAGAGATTGAGAGATGAAAGTGTGTGGAAGAGATGAAAGTGATGAAAGTGTGTGAATATTAATGTGTATGAAGATATGTATTTATAGGGAAAAAAATTATTATTATTTTTTTTTAATTTTCAAACGGTTATTTGACCGTTGGGGCGCAAAAAGACAAAGGGAGGAGCGGGGTGGAGCGGGGAGGGAAAGCCGGGCTGGGGAGGGGAAGCCGCGGGGCCGCCTGGGGGGGTGGTGTAGCCGCCGGGGGGGGGGGGGGGGGGTTGATGTGGCATAGCCGCTTGGGCGCAGGGTGGGTACTCCCACTACTCTTAGGGGTGTTTGGTTTACAGATTCTGAAGGATTTTTAATCGAAAAATAATGAACATTTAATTCTAATGGCATTTTTTGTTATCAAATTTCATGAAATGTCAATCTTTTAAACAATTATTTCCTCCACTCAAGGACTGTATTTTTCAATACACAAGGTGTCCTAAAATTTATATAGCTATTCATCAATTATGTTTTTTCTTCTCTTCGTAGATTACATATTTTTTGGTTCTTCGTAATAGCCTACGTGGGAACGTGTATCGGGTGATCGAGAACTCTCGACAAGCAAGTATGTGGTTAGCAAAATACGACACCAATATATTTATGTTGAAAATAAATTAGAAGTATCTTTATCAATGGAACTCAAATCGCTAGACTAATACATCAAATGAAAAATGTGTTAATTTAGGTATGGAAAAACTTAAATTGGCCCAAATTAAAATTGAACCAGAAGTTATGGATTTGTTGAAAAATTTGAATTGATTGAAAATATATTATACGAATCTAATAATTAATAACAACTAAATAAAATGTTTACTTATTTTGGTCCTTTTATTTTTCGATTCACTTAGCAATTAAGTGAATATACCCTACCATGTAATCATGTATTGTTTTGGCTCATAATTTTGTTTTTCCATGGTTGAAAACTTGCAATAAGAAAACAAATATAAGCCGTTTAAGTCCAGAAACAAATAAAAATCAAAACCGATAGGAATAAATTTGAACAGTTTGTTTGAGTTGGTATAGCTTTAGATTTATGGTCTATACTTCTTGGTTTTAACTTTTTAAACCCAACAATCGACCCAAACGTTGCAAAACCATAAACCAGTAAGTTATGGTTTTAAATAAAAAAATCGAACACACAAACATACAAGCTTATATAAAAACGGAACATGTATTTATTTGGGTTTGTTTTGACCCAAAAACCCATATTCACCCTTTGTGCAAATGTAAATAAAGTTAAATTAGCTACTTAAATATTTAAATCCTGCTAGCCAACTTTTTAAACCTCAATATCAGCTCTTCAACCATTTATCATTTATATTGGTTTTTTTTTAGTTTTTAACCATATATAAGTTTTTATTTAAATTTATTAATGTATATTAGTATATAATAAATTAATACCCCATATACAGGAAATTGACCTTGGGAAAAATGAAGCCAAGATTCCAAAGTCGCCTATTGAAAGAGGACATTAAGCAAAAACAAATAAATGAGCCAAGAACGACGTGGATAACGACCTCTACAAACAATAATTACTCATTTTGTCTTGAGATAAATATTCACCGAATAAATTCATAACAACTATCATTTTAATCAATCAAAACACAATTTTATGTATTTTTAATTATTAATTACCTTTAAAATTAGATTTATAAAATTATATATGATAAAGGCAAACGAAAATTGTCACGTATCGTTCTTTCATTGTATATTGTGTGTTTGTTTGATTTATAAAATATTATATATCTCTATTTGATTAATATGTTATGTGTGTATCTGTGGTAGTTTATGTGTTTAGTAATATAAAATATATTTGTTATCTTTTATATATGTGTGTGGTTAATTAAAAAAATATGTTATATGTTTATAAATTTGTTAGAATATATTAAAAATAAATATAAGTTATATAAAATATATTAAATGTTTGACATGTGAAATTCAATTAATAAAAATATATTTATACTTATGTTATATATGACTTAAAATCTAAAATTACATCCGTTAAAATATATAAAAGTATAAATAAAAAGCTTAAAATAAGCATAACAAAGTAGCTACTATTTATATATATTTCCAAAGCTTTAAAAAACCAGTTAAGACAAAATAATAATATCATTCTTATATTTTTTATGTGTTAGTATTTGTGTGTTTTAATTTTATTTTATATATTTTTATGTAAATGATTTTTATTAAAATATAAATACGTAATATATGGAATAAACTAGTTAAAGGTACAAGGTCAGCCCTACAAGAAGGCCACACAGGCTACAACCAGGTTATCAAACTATCAAGTGACGTTAACTTTTGGTCCAATAAATAATAATGTAAGCTTTGTTTTGCAATTCAATATTTTATATCTAAGACTATAAACGAATCAAACGAATACGGACTATGGTATTTTCATGGTTATTCATTTTACTTTAACCGAACAATAAAAAAGAACACGAACATAAATGAACACGAGATTTTAATATTTCATGTTCGTTCTTTAAGGAATTGGTATTGTTTGTGTTAGTTTATGTTGATTCGTTTAACTCATAATCGAATTGTAAACCATCATTAAAGGAATATAAATGAACAAAAATAAATAAATATTTAAACGAACATAAATAAACAATTAAACAAATACCAACAAACAAACATAAATGAACAATTAAACGAACATAAATAGAATGAATGAATCTTGTTTACATGTTTGTTTATCTAATTAAACGAACTCAAATTTGTGTTCATGTTTGTTTCGCCGTTCGTTAAATATATTAATGAACATAAACGAATTTTCTGCTGAATGGTTCGTTGAACATTCAGTTCGTTTACAGCTCTGTTCATTTTTTCATTATTAATGACAAAATTTATGATCTTAAACAATGTGAACAATTATATTAGAAAATAAGACAAGTGATAGAAGAATATTAATGTCAAAATACATAAGTTGTGCTTAAAGAGTTAAAGATACAACATGAATTTTATTTTATATTTCAATCGAATAATTTTTGTCTAATTTTCTAATCACACAACATAAGTGACCAAACTCCTTTAAAAAATAGTATGTTGTATTTTTAGAAAATTTTAAAGGAGCATTATCATTCTATATTACTCTGGACATGAAAATGTTCAAAACCAATCCTATAAATATATATTTTGAATGATATAATTTATATCAAACTATTTATGGAAGTGGACACTTATAACAATTATTTATGGATTGATTTTATTTTGATACAAACTAAAATAGATACATGAAAACTTATTTTGAAACTATGGGAATAAAATGGGTCCATCGTTAAAAATAGTAATTAATTTTGGTTCTATTATCGTATTTAAAAAATATTATTTATATTTCATCAATGACATCAACTTTTATAGTTTATATAATTTATAAAATCAATTTTTATATTAGTTATTATTAATAACATTAATTATTATTTTTCTGATTTGTAATATTAATATTTTTAGTTTTTATAATTCATAAAAAATATAAATATTATTGTTATTAATAATAATAAATAAGTAATATTATTATAAACAATAAAACTCAAAACATACTATTTTTATCGATCACCCCGATTAAAAAAATCAAATAACCAAATATAAATGAACCCCCTTTTTTCCTCACTCTTTAAGTGATCTTCACTCAATAAAATAAAATGGGCAGTTGCACCTCATGCTACCTCGGTTCCACCGCCACCAACGCCACCACCGTCAAACTCATCCTTTTAGACGGCCAACTTAGAGAGTATTCGTCACCGGTGAAGGTGTTCCTGGTGGCACCACCGTTCGACGACCTAGGAAATGATCATCTCTGCTCCTTCATATGCAACGCCGACGAGATGGAGTTTGATGAATATCTTCCGGCCATGAGTGAGGAGGAGGAGCTTCGTCCCGGTCATCTTTATTTTGAGCTTCCATCAAGCTGGTTGAACCGGCGGTTGGCTGCGGAGGACATGGCTTCTTTGGCGGTTAAAGCCGGCACCGCACTTATGATTAGTGGGAGTAAGGTGAGATGTGGGTGTTGTATTAAACGGTTTGACCCGTCAGTCTTCTGTGAGGGTGATGATGATGTCGGAGGAAACCAAAGTCATGGTGTCGGCGGAGGAGGTGGCCGGCGCCGTGGTAACGGGCGGATGTTTACAAAGGTTGAAAGGATAGCAGAGGAGTAACAGAAAATTTTAACTACAAAGGATAGAAAAAGATTAAGTGGTATGGATTTGGTTCATTTGTATTTATTTTTTGTTTATGCGTGTAATTAAATTAAGATATTTGCATATATATCACTATTTACATGGATTAATTTTTAAAAAATATATATATTTAAAGAATAGATATTTATAAAGATATTTAAAATCACTATAAAAATTAAAGCTTATTAAATTTTAATTACATATTTAATTAGATTAATTTAAAAAAATTAATATTTATAAAGGCATTTAAAATAATTATGGACAATTAGGGTTTATTATATTCTTATTTAGTTACGATAGTTAGATTTGATTAAATTATAATTATGGATTTGATTGGAATGACTTCTATTAAAATTATATTTGAGAAAGATAAATGTTGGCCAAAAAGAAGTGTTGACCCTCGACGTATTAGTTACTTTTTTATTACTACGTGTATTGTCTGCAACAACATTCATATATAACATTCAAAAGGTTCGTAACAGTATTTGTAACAAGATTTATATGATTCAATAAGATTCATAAAATTCAACAAAAGTTATAGGATCCATCAAGATTCATAAGTTTCAAAATCATTTTATGACCGTTCACAACGAATAAAGCGTTCACAAAAGATACTTTGTTGTGTGTGTGTCTATATATATATATATATATATATATATATATATATATACAGAGAGAGAGAGAGAGAGAGAGGGGGAGAGGGAGGTTCCATTGAGAACTTTTGTGCATCGAGGCACAAAAGAACCTCCACCGTCCCTTGGATGAAAAGAATGTGTGGTTTAGATCAAATGACAAAAGGGTAATAAAATAGAAAGTTTTATGCATCAAGTGCACATAATGAAATTCGCGGAAGGGTAAAACAAGAATTATGCAATCCTTTTTAATTATTACACTTCCAAATTTAACAAAAATAATATAAATTAAAAACACATCAAAATACATGCATATCGTTCATCTCTTCATGCATATCGTTCATCTCTTCCAAAAATAAATCATGCATATCGTTCATCTCTTCCAAAATCAAAATACATCAAAATACAAACATGAATCGTTCATCTCTTCATGCATATCGTTCATCGTCAAAATACATGCATATCGTTCAACTCTTCATGCATATCGTTCATCTCTTCCAAAATCAAATACATGCATCTCTTCCAAAATCATCAAAATACATTCTTTTTATCTTTGAATGTGTTCATCATTCAAAAATGCATCCTTTTATCGCGTTTTTATTGAATGTGTTCATCATTAAAAAATTTATCATGCATTCAAAAAATGCGGTGATTATTGACCGTAGGGAGAGAGAGGGAGAGAGAGAGAGAGAGAGAGAGAGAGAGAGATGGTCGGTGCAGCGGTGGTGCGATGGTGGTGCAGCGGCCGAGAGAGCAAGACGGTGGCCGGATTTTGAGAATAAGAGGGGGTGGGGCCGAGTAATGGAGAAGGAGAGGGAGAAGAGGTTGATCATGGGGGGAGGAGAGAGAGAGAGATTTGTTAGAGGAAGAGAGAGAGAGAGAGAGAGAGAGAGAGAGAGAGAGGTGATGAGAGAAAGATGGAGAAATTTTTGGTAAGTTGTTTAATGTATTGATTTGTTTCCTAATCTAATTAAACCTAATTTTCTTATAAATTTATTCCACAAATACCCTTAATGCACTATTGGTAGAAAGTCAGATGCACAAAAGTTCTCAATGGTGCCTCGATGCGCAAAAGTTCTCAATCGAACCCCAATATATATATATATATATATATATATATATATATATATATATATATATATATATATATATATATATATATATATATATATAATCAGGTTCATCAGCGTACCTATGAGATTCCAGCGTACCCAACGTACCCTAATGTGAATGATTATTCACATATATTTTTTTTGAATAGACATGATAATACAACATTATAAGACTTTTATTTTTTTCAAAAGGAGCAACATCATAAATCTTGTGAATGGTAAAAAAAGGAGCAACATTACAAGACTTATATATTTCACACCATTCACATGGTGTGAAATGACCATTCACATGGATGACCATTGACATAAATATGCATTGAGCATTCACATAATTTTTAAGGACACAGAAAATGTGAATCTATGTGAAATTCAAATATCATGCGTATAACATTAAATTAAACATGGTTATGTGAAAAAAAAAATTCAAAAAGTTTTTTCGGGTACAATTGATTTCGAGAGGTAGTTATTTGAACCTGACTATATATATATATATATATATATATATATATATATATATATATATATATATATATATATATATATATATAATCAGGTTCATCAGCGTACCTATGAGATTCCAGCGTACCCAGCGCACCCTAATGTGAATAATCATTCACATATATTTTTTTTGAATAGACATGTATAAAACAACATTATAAGACTTTTTTTTCAAAAGGAGGAAAATCATAAATCTTGTGAATGGCAAAAAAAGATCATGTTCACATCATTCACATTCACATGAATGACCATTCACACGGAATGGAAAACCATCATGCACCGGAAAACTTGTGAAAACCGCACTGCACCACCACAAATGCATAAAATTCCCCGCGTGATGCATCAAATTTCCCGCGTGATGCATCAAAATCTCGCATGACGCATCACCTTATTTACGATCATGCCACCGCGTTTTTCATGAAATGCACCAAATCGGACGGTAGGCGTAGGTTTCCATGGTTTTCAGGTGCATAGTGGTTTTCCATTGAACTCACCCCTATATATATATATATATATATATATATATATATATATATATATATATATATATATATATATATATATATATATATATATATATATATATATATTGAAGTTCAATTGAGAACTTTTATGCATCGGAGAACCTCGAGGAACTTTTGTGCATCGGATAATCTACCATGGGTGCACAAAGGGCATTTAGGGAAAACTAAAGATATGATAATTAATTTATTTCTAATTATCATTAAAAGATAATTAGGAGTTACATTTTGAATTAAATCTCATATTAACTACATTCCTCATTTTTCTCCTCGTTTCTCTCTCTCTCTCTCTCTCTCTCTCTCTCTCTCTCTCTCTCTCTCTCTCTCTTTCTCTCTAATCATGTTCTTCATGATTTTCTTAGTGTTGATGATTTGAAGACGAAGAATAATGATGAACAACGATGATGATGAAAATGAACAAGAGAGGTAACCGATGATAATTATGAAGAACATGATGCATAGATGGATGATGAACGATGAATAATGATAATGCATAGATGGATGATGAACAACGAAAAATGATGATGCATAAATGGACGATGAACAATGACGATGCATAGATTAATGATGAACAAATTGAACATGATGCATAGCTCAATGAAGAATATGAACGGCAAACACGATGCATAAATGAATGATGAACAAGTTGAACACAATGCATAAATGAATTTTAGTATTTTTTTTTTTGTTAAATGCGTCTTTTTTTAACATGATGCATAGATAAACAAGATTAACGATGAAATGCATCGATATCCATCATCTTTTTTTGAATTTGTGTAATTTTTGTTAAATTTAGAAATGTATCAATTGAATTTTTTTGGTATGTATTATATGATTATTTGTTGAAATATTAAATTTAATGAGGTATTTACATTCCCCAAAATGCCATTCCTTGTTTGTTCTTATAATGCACAAGTTGCATAAAATTGTCCAACTATTTACCCTTTTGCCATTAATCTAATCCATACAATTTTTTGATCTAATGGTTGATATGAGTTCTTTTGTACCTAGATGCATAAAAGTTCTCAATTGAACCTCCCATATATATATATATATATATATATATATATATATATATATATATATATATATATATATATATATATATATATATATATATATATATATATATATATATCGGTAAATTACAAATTTTATTCCCATGGTTTACTATATAAATTAAATTCCTAGACTTTAAAAATTACACTTACGATTCATGTGGTTACAGTTTTATTACGGATTTTTTTCTGTTATTTAAATTGATCATTTTACTTTGAGTTGTTGTTTATAGTTATTATTAATATTGTTCTTATTGTTATTTCTATAATTATTGAATAATACACTACTCCTAAAAAATGAAAACACCAATAAAATTAATTTTAATTTAAAAGCATAAAAATGAGTAATACAATATTTATAAATGCATATAAATAGTAATTAATATTAACTAAAAACTAAAAAAAATAACATTTTTAGTTTAGATTTTAAAACTTTAAAATTAAACCTTTTTTGAACCATTAAATAAATTTGTTTTTATCAAAGTTGAAAAATAAAGACTTCAAAAGTCAAAAGTGGACAATTATTTTGAGACGGAGAGAGTAATATTTTAGGTTATAAAAAAGATAGATTAGGGTTTTATGTAGTTCGCCATTTTTTCTCTCTCCTATCCTACTCCAGGGACGCATTGTAAAATATAATTAAATTAGTTTTCGTTTTATTTTTCTAGTTGTCACCATGGTCATGCACATCTGGTAGATGTTGCCAATCTATTGCTGTATTTATAAGCTCTGGTTGTCGTCGTTGAGTCATCGCACCTCTTTATATGACAAAAGGGATGAATATGACCTGAACCCCATCCCCCGTCTTCGAACTCGACTATGAAAACATGTCCTCATTCCTAACGAGGAATTGCTTTGCCAATGAGAATACAGGGATTTTTCACTGCTTCAATATTTACGATACGTATTTGATGGTTAATGCTTATGAAACCGAAAAGTGGACATAAAACTTTTATAGTTATGTAATTAATAAATTAACGTAACACTAGATTTGTAACTCAACGGAAGAAGTATTCGACAATCGATAATCTTTTAGTAAAATTTATTATACCTATGCAATATTTCTATATACAATTTATTTTTAGGATTAATTACATCGAAAGGTAGCATATGGTCACTTTTTTTCAATTTGGGTAACATATTACTTTTTTCTATTTAGGGTAACATGCTCTCGAAATCAAGTCAATCAAGATAACCTTATCGAATTGGAATGTAAAATTACTGACGTGACAGTTTCTTTGTCCAGATAGTAGATCTTTTAATTTCTAAAACTACTTAATTATTTTTTAATTTTTTTAAAATAGAAATGTTTTATCAAAAATACTTTTTAATTTGCATAAAAATAGTACACATCAGATAACAACTAAATTGTCATTTTCGTAAAAAAATGATTGGACAAATATATTTTTACGTCAGTAATTTTTTACATTTTTATCTGATATGGTTACCTTGATTGACTTGATTTGAAGAGTACGTTACATTAAATGAAAAAAAATTAGCATGTTACCCAAATTAAAAAAAAAGTGACGATAGATTACCTTTTAGCGTAATTAACCCTTTTATTTTATTTGTAATGTTAAAAAGAAAACATAAAACTCTAAAAATGATATAATAATTATTATATTTGTAACGTTAATTACCCCGTGTTAGGCTCGCTCCATTATTTTTTATTATACTTTTAATGGGGCTACATTTGATTTAACATTTTTTTAATCATGAAATAATAAATGATACAACATATTTATTTTCTGATTCAACAATTCTTACATTTCTGATATATATAAAATATTTACTATAATTATATTATACTTTGGGTAAGAGGTCGGGTACAAATAATACCATCCTTGTCACCATCCACGGTTTTGAAGTCGAGTGTTACTCGTCTCCGATCAAAGCAGGTTTGGATGTCCAAGTCTCACTAAGTTCAGGGTTTTTTTTACCATCTCTACGCGTGTAACGGCCCGATTATTTAAGATAATCAATAAATAATATTCATTGTAAAGAATTTCGAGAATTGGAATATTAATTAATTTTGTAATAAATATATATAAATGATGGTGTTGGAAACTATTATACATATATGTTTTAAATGTGTAGTGGGGACTTTAAAAGAAATTCAAATAATTCTAGGGTTTGATTGGTTAATATGTGAAAGTTATGGGGTAGGAAAGAAAAGAAGAAGAAAGTCTTCTTTTCCTTGCTTTAAACCCACGCAGACACACACCAAGTGTGTGTGTGTTCATCTTCTTCAAAAACTTCAAAATAGAGTGAAAAGAGAGAAAAGAAAAAGAGGAAGAAGCCAAAATCCAACTATGTTGAAGATTCTTGTTGGTTTCGAAAAATCCAAGAGGTACCACTCTTATTTATAAATCTTGCTATTTATTTTCTTCTCCTCTCCATCTTCGTATGAAGAAGATGAGAAACCCAAATGGGTTTTTATGAATGTTATGGAGAAATCGTTAGATCTTGAGGTATGATAATGAAATATAGTTAGAATCATCATTTTAAAACATATTTTTCAAGTTTTATGGATTTTGATGGGTTTTAGCTCAAAAACCCGAAAATGGAGTTTATGAACTCTTGATGATTCAAAAGGAATAAAATGGTGTTCTTGACGGCTTAAAATGTGTTATAAAGGGTATATATATGTTTGGGAATGACCCCAAGCCGTTTGTAATAAATATGAAAAGTTTTGGTAGTTTTGAGCATTAAATCCGAAGGGGCAAAAAGTGCAGACCTGCACCCGAGTTACCCTTGATTTTTAAAGAAAAATTTCTAAGTTAAAGGATCCGGATGACTTGAGATCCGAATTCGGATGGGGTGGTCCGAAATTCGGAGTTCGGACCGTGCTTCGGTTGGAAGGGATCCGATATTCGGATGGTCCCTGATCCGAATCCGGATGGCTTGAAATTCGGATGTGTAGGTCCGAAATTCGGATGTGCCTAGGACCAAGTTCGGGCCGTACCTCAGACGAATTGGACCGAAGTTCGGATGGTCCCTGAACCGAACTCGGATGATCCGAAGTCCGGCTGGTGCTGATCCGAATTCGGATGGGAACTCGGCAAGTTGAGCCCAGTTCCGGCCAGAAATTGTAATTATAATTAGTCCTCGGGATCATTCACCAAAATAGCTTATATCCCCAATTGTGAAGGATAATTAGGCCAAAATAATTATGTTGGTCGATACCGAAAATTAATTAGGTTTTACGACTAATATGTCCGGATCAAAGTTGAGAAATTGTAAGCGGTGAGACTTATAAATATTATATTATGAACCTACTTGTAGGGGTTTTGACGGGTTAAGTCGCGTGAAGACTATCACTCTTACCTTGACAATTATAACTCGGTTTTGGGGCCGAGAGCGTATTGTGTATCACTGTGAGTTCTAGTATTAACGTATTTGCATGCATATCATGAATTGTATGTTACTGCTTTCGTATCATTATTGTCATTTTCATGCTTTGCCATCACATACATCATAATTATTGTTTATCACTCGGTTGATAAGTTGTTGATCGTTCGTTTGACCTCTCCGCCGAGACGGTAAGCCTGAGTGTGGTAACCCAGCGGAATCATAATGGTAAGCCTGAGTGTGGTAACCATTATTGCCTGTAAAACGATAAGCCTGTGGTGGTAATCGTATGGCATCATTGTAAACTGCATATCGATAAGCCTGTGGTGTGGTAATCGAGCAGTAGATTGTAAACCCATTGTACGGTAAGCTTGTGTATGGTAACCGCAATGTGGTAGCTTATAGCCATTAGTTGGCCTCCAAAATTGTTAGTCGAATTCATGGCATTGCATGACATCATTCATATATCGCATGGTACATTAATCTAGAATCTCACTAAACAACTTTGTTGTTTACCCGTTAGTTTTTATTTCTTTTCAGGATCTGTTAAGGGCAAAGGCCCGGCTGGCCCGAGTTGTTAGACATCGTTTGGAGCTCGGGTAGGAGCTCAATATTTTGTGGATGATTGGGGTGGGAGTAGCAGACTTCCATTTTTGGACTTACGCGAATTAGTTGCTGTTTATTAATTCGTTTGGAACTAAATTGATAACTTAATCTTGTAACCCCAGTTACATTGCTCCGTGATTTCCGACACTCTGTTGTGTCTCATGCAAAGTGTTTGGAATCACGTTGATGATTATTAATTGCAAAAGTTTTAATTTGATCGTATTTCCGCAAGTACTCTGTATAAATTAACGTATAATGGTATCGAAATACTCGTACTAGTTGTATGGGTGTTTCAATTTGGTATCAGAGATGGCGCTCATAGACAGAGTATAGTCGACGATACTCTACTCTGAGCACGGTTTCAGATGCTGTTATTGACCCACCTAGTCGGCAATATTATAACAATTACAATTGACCTTTGGCCTAGGATGGGATAATATTGGGTAGACTTTTAAGATTATGACTTGACGTAAGCATAATTATATATATATATATACATATACATACAAATAAATTTCATGTGCACACTTTGGTGTGAAAGAAGTGTTGAACCGACCTGTAACTGTTGGTTGCAGACAATGTCGGATAACCAGTCGAATCGCGTTCTACACCAGGAGGTAGAACATTCAAATGATGGGGGAGGCAGGGATCAGTCCCCAGATTATGAAAATGAATCCAGTTTCCGTACTGGTGGAGGGTCCAGAGAGGACCAAATGATGCAGATGATGGCTCAAATGCTGGAGCAAAATCGCCAGCAGAATGAGCTAATGACCCAACTACTTGCTTCCCAGAACGTTCAGGGAAAGAAAAATAACGCTGAGGAGGAGCAAGCAAGTAACGATACTACGGAAGGCGCTGGAAGTGGGAGTAGGGCAGAAAGGCCCAAGAAAGATAAGGAACGGAAGCACGGCTCCTCTAAGTCAAAAAGAGGAATGTCGTATAAGAACTTCATTGGTTGTCGTCCTCCAGCGTTCAATGGACGAGCAACTACTGTGGAGGCCTTGGACTGGATCAAGGCAATTGAGAAGTTATTCCGAGTCACCGATGTCAATGATGAGAAAAAGGTGCAGTACGCAACTGCACAATTTGTTGGTCCTGCTTTAACTTGGTGGGATTCCGAAGCGGAGATTTTGGGCTTAGACGCCGTGGCTAAGATGACCTGGGAAGAATTCAAAACCAGGTTTGACAAGCATTTCTGTCCGGCTGTTGCGGTACAGAAGATAAAAAGAGACTTCCTGACATTTCAGCAAGGAGAGCTATCAGTGGACGATTATCTGATCGAGTTTAACTCGAAGGCGATGTTTGTAGGGTCAGTGATTGCTGATGAAAAGCAAAAGACTGACTATTTTGTTGAGGGACTGCGGAGTGAGATCCGCGAGATGGTAACGGTTCGCGCAGTTGAATCTTTCGAGAAAGCTGTGGAGTATGCGCGACTCCGAGAATATGAATTGTTCCGTAGGGAACAGGAATTATCAGGATCAAAGAAAGCGAAGGTTGAGTCTTCGTCGGGGACGTTTAAGCAACCCCAGCAATCATTTTCGAAGAACGTGGACTCCCGTTCACGTTCCCAATCGTCAAGGCACTCAAAGAAGCCTGCTAGCTCCAACAACTCTCAGTCCAAATCTCAGTTTTCCAATTCGGTGCCTACGTGTAACCGTTGCGGGAAACTTCATCGTGGGGAATGTTTGTCCCCTATTGTTTGCCATGGATGTGGGGAAGAGGGACACATACGTCCTGCGTGCCCCAAAAGAAGTGATGCATGCTACGAATGTGGCCAGGTGGGCCACCTCGCTCGGAATTGCCCGAAGAAGAGATTGACGGCATCGGAAAGTAAAGGCTCAGTCGCAAAGCCTAGTTTTGTTGGTGGTTCCTCCCAATCAAAGGGGAATCCACCCAAGCCTCAAGCCAGAGTCTATCAGATTACAGCTGCTGAGGCGCAGGATGTGCCGGATGTCGTAACCGGTACTTTTCTCCTAAATTCTTTACCTGCTGTAGTATTGTTCGATTCTGGTGCAAGTGTGTCTTTTATTTCCAAAGCATTTGCACGAAAGTTAGACATTATACCTTCCTTAATGCCTTTTCCCTTATCTGTTGATGTGGCAAGCGGAAAATCGGTCAGTGCCATCCAAATATACTATGATTGTGTGCTGACCCTAGACGGACATAATTGTGATATTGACCTTGTCCCCATAGACACCAAAGAATTTGATGTAATAGCTGGCATGGATTGGTTGGCCAATAACCTTGCCACGATTGCTTGTGCTAATAGAATCGTTTTCACGCCGGAAGGCGAAGAAATATTTGTGTATGGGGATAGACGTAAAAAGGAAGCCGCAGTGATTTCGGTGGCTAAGGCTCGGAAAAGTTTAAGTAAGGGTTGTCAGTGCTTCTTGGCTTGTGTGTTAAATACTAAGAAAGAAGGGAAAAACCTCAAGGATGTACCAGTGGTTAATGAATATCCCGACGTGTTTCCTGATGACTTACCGAGATTACCACCGGATCGATCCGTAGAGTTTCGGATTGAATTGGTGCCGGGAGCTGCACCAATTGCGCGTGCCCCGTATCGTTTAGCACCTTCGGAGATGAAGGAAATGATGGCACAGTTGGAAGAATTGCTAGAGAAAGGGTTCATCCAACCGAGTACCTCGCCGTGGGGTGCTCCGGTTCTATTTGTGCGAAAGAAAGATGGAACTTTGCGAATGTGTATAGATTATAGAGAACTGAACAAGGTGACTATAAAGAATAAGTATCCTTTGCCTCGTATTGATGATTTGTTCGATCAACTACAAGGAGCTGCTTATTTCTCGAAAATAGACCTTCGATCAGGTTATCATCAACTTAAGGTACGTGAAGAAGATGTGCCAAAAACGGCTTTTCGAACCCGATATGGACACTATGAATTCTTAGTGATGCCTTTTGGGCTCACTAATGCTCCTGCAGCTTTTATGGACTTAATGAATAGGGTGTGCCGTCCAATGCTTGACATGTCGGTTATAGTGTTTATCGACGATATTTTAGTGTATTCCAAGACGGAGGAGGATCATGCGGTTCATCTGAGACAATTGCTCGAACTTCTTCGAAGCGAACAGTTGTATGCCAAATTCTCAAAGTGCGAGTTTTGGCTACGACAAGTGCAATTTTTAGGGCATGTTATATCTTGTGAGGGTGTTTCTGTGGATCCCTCCAAGATCGAGGCCATTAAAAGTTGGGAAGCGCCGAGAAATGTTGCTGAATTTCGTAGTTTCCTTGGATTGGCCGGCTATTATCGACGATTCATCCAAGATTTCTCTAAAATAGCCGTCCCACTCACTTCATTGACTCGTAAGAGTGCAAAGTTTGTGTGGGAAAAGCCACAGATTGAGGCGTTTCAAATTTTGAAGAGTCGGTTGACTGACGCTCCTGTGCTTGCGTTGCCGGAAGGAAACGAAGATTTTTCCGTTTATAGCGATGCCTCGATAAATAGATTGGGTTGTGTGCTAATGCAACGAGGAAAAGTGATAGCGTATGCATCAAGACAGCTAAAGGATTATGAAAAGAGTCGTCCGACTCATGACTTGGAGTTAGATGCTGTCACGTTTGCTTTAAAAATCTGGCGGCATTACTTATATGGTACTAGGTGCCAGTTGTTTACTGATCATAAAAGTTTGAGACATATCTTTGATCAGAAAGAATTAAATATGCGATAGAGGCGCGCTGTGGAGTTGATTAAGGATTATGACTGTGAAATCCTTTATCACCCTGGAAAAGCCAACGTAGTGGCTGATGCTTTAAGCAGAAAGAGATATCCGGAAGCGACTTGCTATGCGCTAACGCATGTAGTTGTGAGTTCCTCTATCCTTGACGACATACGGAAGTGGCAAATCGAGGGTCTTAAAGAGGAAAATATTAAGTCTGAGAGAATGGTTGGTCAGAGTGGACTGTTAACTGAAGGTATCAATGGTCTGAAAATGTTTAGAAATCGTATTTGGGTGCCGAAGATTGGTGATGTGCGCAAAACAATTTTAGAGGATGGTCATAATTCGAAGTTCTCAATTCACCCCGGGAGTTCAAAAATGTATCAGGATTTGAAATCCGAGTATTGGTGGCCCGGAATGAAGCGAGACGTTGGTAATCATGTTGAGAGGTGTTTGACTTGCTTGCGAGTCAAGGCCGAACATCAAAAGCCATCTGGAAATTTGCAACCCCTCGAGCTACCCGAATGGAAGTGGGACCACATCACGATGGATTTTGTGGTGAAGCTGCCGAAGACCCAAAGACAACATGATGCTATCTGGGTTATTGTGGATCGACTGACAAAATCCGCACACTTCTTGCCGATACGAGAAAACTTTCCTTTGGAAAGATTGGCGCGAATGTATATCGACGAGATTATTGTGCGCCATGGGATTCCAAAGTCTATTGTTTCGGATCGTGACTCGAGGTTTACTTCGAGATTTTGGCAAAGTATGCAAGATCAGTTGGGGACGCGTGTTAATTTGAGTACGGCATTTCGTCCCCAGACCGACGGCCAGACCGAGCGCACTAATCAAACAATGGAAGATATGTTGCGTGCGTGTGTGATCGAGCTTGGCGGAAATTGGGACACGCACCTACCGCTAGTGGAATTTGCCTACAACAATAGTTATCATTCTTCGATAAAGATGGCTCCGTATGAGTCATTGTATGGCCGAAAGTGTCGAACTCCGACGTGTTGGCGAGAAGCAGGCGAGAAACCGTTAGCGGGCCCCGAATTGCTTCAAGAGACGCATGATAAGATCCAGATTATTCGTGAGCGGATCAAAGCTGACCAAGATTGACAGAAAGCATATTCGGACAAACGTCATAAAGATATTGAGTTTGCAGTGGGAGATTCAGTGATGCTGAAAGTATATCCGTGGAAGGGAATTATGAGATTCGGGAAGCGAGGAAAGTTAAGTCCTCGATATGTTGGACCGTTTCCTATTACCGAGCGTGTCAGTGCTCAAGCTTATAAGTTAGATCTGCCCGCTGAGTTGGCAGGAATTCATAACACCTTTCACGTTAGCTATTTGAAGCGAAGTCCGATCAATCCTGCAGTGACCGTTCCTTTGGATGATGTGCAAATCGATGAGCGGTTGCGTTATGTCGAAGAACCAGAAAAGATTATCGGCGACAAAGTAATTAACCTAAGGAATAAGGAGATCGAGATGGTGCTCGTTTGTTGGAAACACCACCGTGGATCTCTGATGACTTGGGAGACAAAGGCTGAGATGATGGCCAAATACCCCGCTCTGTTCGAAAGAAACTGATTCCGTGGGCGGAATCCTTTTAAGAGGGGTGGAATTGTAACGGCCCGATTATTTATGATAATCAATAAATAATATTCATTGTAAAGAATTTCGAGAATTGGAATATTAATTAATTTTGTAATATATATATATATATAAATGATGGTGTTGGAAACTATTATACATATATGTTTTAAATGTGTAGTGGGGACTTTAAAAGAAATTCAAATAATTCTAGGGTTTGATTGGTTAATATGTGAAAGTTATGGGGTAGGAAAGAAAAGAAGAAGAAAGTCTTCTTTTCCTTGCTTTAAACCCACGCAGACACACACCAAGTGTGTGTGTGTTCATCTTCTTCAAAAACTTCAAAATAGAGTGAAAAGAGAGAAAAGAAAAAGAGGAAGAAGCCAAAGTCCAACTTTGTTGAAAATTCTTGTTGGTTTCGAAAAATCCAAGAGGTACCACTCTTATTTATAAATCTTGCTATTTATTTTCTTCTCCTCTCCATCTTCGTATGAAGAAGATGAGAAACCCAAATGGGTTTTTATGAATGTTATGGAGAAATCGTTAGATCTTGAGGTATGATAATGAAATATAGTTAGAATCATCATTTTAAAACATATTTTTCAAGTTTTATGGATTTTGATGAGTTTTAGCTCAAAAACCCGAAAATGGAGTTTATGAACTCTTGATGATTCAAAAGGAATAAAATGGTGTTCTTGACGGCTTAAAATGTGTTATAAAGGGTATATATATGTTTGGGAATGACCCCAAGCCGTTTGTAATAAATATGAAAAGTTTTGGTAGTTTTGAGCATTAAATCCGAAGGGGCAAAAAGTGCAGACCTGCACCCGAGTTACCCTTGATTTTTAAAGAAAAATTTCTAAGTTAAAGGATCCGGATGACTTGGGATCCGAATTCGGATGGGGTGGTCCGAAATTCGGAGTTCGGACCGTGCTTCGGTTGGAAGGGATCCGAAATTCGGATGGTCCCTGATCCGAATCCGGATGGCTTGAAATTCGGATGTGTAGGTCCGAAATTCGGATGTGCCTAGGACCAAGTTCGGGCCGTACCTCAGACGAATTGGACCGAAGTTCGGATGGTCCCTGAACCGAACTCGGATGATCCGAAGTCCGGCTGGTGCTGATCCGAATTCGGATGGGAACTCGGCAAGTTGAGCCCAGTTCCGGCCAGAAATTGTAATTATAATTAGTCCTCGGGATCATTCACCAAAATAGCTTATATCCCCAATTGTGAAGGATAATTAGGCCAAAATAATTATGTTGGTCGATACCGAAAATTAATTAGGTTTTACGACTAATATGTCCGGATCAAAGTTGAGAAATTGTAAGCGGTGAGACTTATAAATATTATATTATGAACCTAATTGTAGGGGTTTTGACGGGTTAAGTCGCGTGAAGACTATCACTCTTACCTTGACAATTATAACTCGGTTTTGGGGCCGAGAGCGTATTGTGTATCACTGTGAGTTCTAGTATTAACGTATTTGCATGCATATCATGAATTGTATGTTACTGCTTTCGTATCATTATTGTCATTTTCATGCTTTGCCATCACATACATCATAATTATTGTTTATCACTCGGTTGATAAGTTGTTGATCGTTCGTTTGACCTCTCCGCCGAGACGGTAAGCCTGAGTGTGGTAACCCAGCGGAATCATAATGGTAAGCGTGAGTGTGGTAACCATTATTGCCTGTAAAACGATAAGCCTGTGGTGGTAATCGTATGGCATCATTGTAAACTGCATATCGATAAGCCTGTGGTGTGGTAATCGAGCAGTAGATTGTAAACCCATTGTACGGTAAGCTTGTGTATGGTAACCGCAATGTGGTAGCTTATAGCCATTAGTTGGCCTCCAAAATTGTTAGTCGAATTCATGGCATTGCATGGCATCATTCATATATCGCATGGTACTTTAATCTAGAATCTCACTAAACAACTTTGTTGTTTACCCGTTAGTTGTTATTTCTTTTCAGGATCTGTTAAGGGCAAAGGCCCGGCTGGCCCGAGTTGTTAGACATCGTTTGGAGCTCGGGTAGGAGCTCAATATTTTGTGGATGATTGGGGTGGGAGTAGCAGACTTCCATTTTTGGACTTACGCGAATTAATTGCTGTTTATTAATTCGTTTGTAACTAAATTGATAACTTAATCTTGTAACCCCAGTTACATTGCTCCGTGATTTCCGACACTCTGTTGTGTCTCATGCAAAGTGTTTGGAATCACGTTGATGATTATTAATTGCAAAAGTTTTAATTTGATCGTATTTCCGCAAGTACTCTGTATAAATTAACGTATAATGGTATCGAAATACTCGTATTAGTTGTATGGGTGTTTCAACGCGCCTCTTGCCGCAGTCAAGCCATCGTGTTCTTGACGCCGCCGATGAACTATCATTTGCTTCCAAAAGCTTCCATTTTACACCATCATATTGGTTACAAAATGTCCGCTTATAATATGCCTATACTTTTATTGTTTTTCGCTATAGCTTGAGCAATATTAAATAGATTAGAGTCTAGTGTGGATGACATAACCTATTTGTATAGATGACTTTGTGGGCTTTTAGGACACGTTTGGTACGGTGAAATTTGAAAAATAAAATCATTGTGATTTACATGACTTCTTGTCAATATAATTTTTAAAGAGAAAAAAATAAAGAAATTGATTGTATTGTAACTTTTATTACTCCGTTTGAATTTCATTATTTCCACTAGATACACTATAATTATTTGATTATTATAATACATTATAAATATTGGGTTTTCATTATTCTAATAGGGTGTTTGGATTTGCGATGAAAAAGTGCTGCAACGTTTTGAAAACTAATAAGATAATAGTTGTAACAAAATGTGCTGCCAAAATTTAGTGTTTGGTTTAAAATCTACTGTTTGTTATCACAATTATCAAATAATCAGTTTTTAAAGTATTTGGATTTGCATTTTAATTTGTAAAATAACCAAAATAATCAATTAATAAACAAATAAGCTATATTTTTTTTATCTTATGAAAAAATGTGGTAGGATTAATTTTAAACACAATAAACACTTATTAATTAATGCCATCTAAACACTATAAATCAATTATTTACGTTATTGTAACGTAATAATCTAATAATATCTATCATAACGCAAACTCAAACACCCAATGAAAAGATATTAACGTACTACGCGTGAGTTTGGAGTTGGAGAGTGTCACGTGACCTTCCCGTCACCGCGGGTTTGCATTTCCAGCCCTGGTCGCGTTCGGCGGTCTACTTCATGATGTTGGGTTGGAGCGGGAAACTGTAAATAAAGCTTAGACACGCAGCATGCTATGCATGCCACGTGAGTGGCATGTCGATACAGGAATGAGGGGCTGAGCGCTGCAACACGCGGTGTGCAAGAAAGGCCGAGGAAGGAAATTAAATGTCAACTACGGGGGCCTGGGCATTAAGGTACGGGACCCGAAAGAATACGATTATGTTTGTACAATAAAATGGGACACCACAGACCTATTCTGATATTATATTATAGATATGAGATAGTATATATATCGTCTATTATATATCTATATAGTATAGATATTATATATATATTTATGTATGTATGTGTATGGATATATAGATATAGATATGTATTATGATGTATGTATGTATGATGTATGATGTATGGATGGATGTATGTAGGTATGTATCTATATATATATATATATATATATATATATATATATATATATATATATATATAGAGGTTCTATGGGGCACACGATGAACCGGGGGAACAAAAAATGCACAATATATTAAATAAGGAAGCAATAAGGGCATAATTGGAAGTTTAAACAATTATTTAGTTAGATTATATAATTTAAAATATTCTATATTCAAATAACCGGATATATTATGGTAATTGCTAAAATTGTGAAGTTTTTAGTTAGGATATATTGCATTTGTTTTGACTTTCTATCCATGCATGTCTTCATACAGTCATTTAAAGAATTATTTAGGGTCATTTAAAAATATTTCTTATTAAAATAACCGATGCATACGTTTTTCTACATGCACAATTAAAAAAATGAAATCCTACACATAATCTACATGCATTATGCATCCCCAAACTAGGATTTGCTAAAAAAAACGTTCGAGTTAAAACCTTCACAAATATGCATTTGTGAAGTACAAACAACGTTCGACCGCTAAGTCCTGAACTTGATGCACAATGAACTTCAAAGCAGATGCATACCCTAGCTTCATAAAAACATGCATCATTCGAATAGGTTAATCAACTTGTTAATGAAGACAAACATAAGTAGGGCATAAAAAACCCCCAAATATGAAATACAGAATCACATTGTAAAACAAACACTTCTATGAACATGAAATATGCAACATTCACTTCCATTTACCAAGTTAATCGAAGTAGCAAAGGATAAAAAAAGTGCTCGGACCTGTGCAGCGGCTCTCCCCCTTTTCTTCGAAAACCCTTAAACCGTATGCATTTTATTTGTGTACTTGAAGAACAAAACCTAATCTACTTGATTATGCACGAGCGATTCTCGGGATATAGATGGATTGAGGGATAGTGAGCGAAATCCGGAGCAGAGAGCAAGTATGGAAAATGGCTAAAATCGCGGGACTGATGTGGGGGAGTGGAGAATATTTTCTGAATTCAAGCATCTTCTGATTTTGCCCTTCCGTGCGCCAGAAGTTATGCACCCGTGCACCCATTTTCAAGTTAATTACTCTTTTGACACTACAATCTGAACCATTAAAATTCAAGATCTAACGGTGCATACAGGTTCCCAAAGTGCACAATGCATACAGGTGCCCCATAGAACCTGACCCTATATATATATATATATATATATATATATATAGAATATGGTTCGAGAGAGTACCATCCAAATGCAGCGCACCAGAAGGTACCACCTTTAAAAAAACTTTTTTTAAATTTTTTTTTCATAAACATGTTTTAATTAACATTATGAAGATCGTATGTAAATTTCACATACATTCACATCTCCTAGCTCCTAAAAAATGATGTGAACACACACTTACATAATTTTGAAGACATGTGAACATGCATTTATGTGATGTGTGTTTTCATGCACTTAGAGTGTTCGGATTTGCTTGAAATTCACATATGATCTGTGTAATGTTAATTAGAACATGTTCATGAAAAAAAATTTCAAAAAAATTACTTTTAAGGGTGGTACCTTCTGGTGCGCTGCATTAGAGGTGGTACTCACTTGAACCTAAATCTATATATATATATATATATATATATATATATATATATATATATATATATATATATATATATATATATATATATATATATATATATATATATATATATATATATATATATCCTATAAATTGAACTTTCATACATTTAAATTTCAAGAAAAAGTTATATTTTCTGTCTTTGATTGAAAGTTGAAGTTCTAAAACTTGAATTTAATTGATGGTTGGTGGATGGCCGATTGCAATTTGCTATTTTGTTTCTAGCATGTACTTGGTCTTGAATTAGAATAATATAATGGATATTGGATTTGTTAGAAATGAGATAAAATTATAAATAATAATGTTTATGGGCCTTTTCTAATTTTCTTTTCTTTTTTTTTTAGGTGTATTTTTTGTTTGGATGATGTTTGTTGACTTGTTTTCGTTTTTGTAGTTGATGTTTTTTCACTTCTTGTAGCCGTTTATAAAATTCTTGGCTTTGCAAAAAAATAATAATAATCTTTTTGGGCTTGAGTTAGAATATATAAAGAGTACTTAGTTCTTATTAATTTGTTTTTTATTTGTTAGGTTAAATTATGAATAACTATATTTAAATTTATTTGTTTGATTAAAGATCAATTATAGGTGTTTTTAAAAAATTCCATAAATATGTTAATACTTGAAATTCGTCATTACACACATAAAAAAATACTAGTTGTACAAACAAAAACAAAAAAGAAATATACTATGAAACAAGGCTCCTTGTCCATGCTACCCACAACCCTTCCTAGCTAGGTATGCAAGTTAAAAGGTTAAATGTTTGAAGTCAGAAATCACATCTATAAAAGGTGACAATAAATCCGAAGTCTGAAAACTGAACATGTCTAAAATTTAAAATGTAACCTTAAATTATGAATTCCAAAAATTTTAAACATACTAACATATAAAAGTAGCCACTACTCACATTTCTAGTTTTATGAGTAAATATGAATGGTAGCTACTTTTATAGTTTTATATTTGTAAATTTATATGTTTTCATTGGTATAATATGATATTTTAATTTATATATAACATATTATATATATATATATATATATATATATATATATATATATATATATATATATATATATATATAATATGTTTTTACAATTATATTTTAGTTGTAAAATATTTAATAACTTTGTATAATATGTATTTATCTTAAGATATTTTAATAATTAGATATATAGATGAGTATAGATGATATAAGATTTAGATTTATCATGTTTTAAGAAATTAGTGTCTAAATAAATATATAGATATAATAATCTTGATTTGATTTAAAAATTTATGAGTTGTATTTATCTTTTATTTAAAAATAAAAAATTGTATTTATCTTTTGGGGTGAAACGTGGAAGCTACACATATGCATTTGATGTTCTCTTTTATTATATAAAGTTTATTAACCCATGTATTACATGTATACATCTAATAAATATTTTTTTCTTAAAAATATATGAGCATAACATTAAAAATTATCATTAAATATTTATAAATATATAAAAAATAATTTTAAAATTTTAGTTTAATGAAATTTTAGTTGGTTAATAGTTGAAATAGATTTTAATAAATTGGATTGAATTAGATTTGATATGCTATTATTAACAGTTTTAGTAAATGACATAACAATTTGTTAAAATGACAAGTGACAAATTAAATAAGAAAATGACAAACGTCAAATAAAAGGAGAAGATGACAAGTGACAATTTTGTTACTTTTTTAGTAGTATCGATAGATATAGATATTATTATTATTGATAATCTTTTAATCATTATAAAACCATTATTTACGATTTTAATTTTTTCTTAAGATTTAAAATTATTTTTTATATTTACTTTGAATATTTATTTATGTTTATATTATGATTATATGATATTGTTTTTTATTTATGATTATTATATAAAATATTTTGATTTTTAGCTTTCCTATAGAAGAAGACGAACAATTCTGTTTTTTATTTTTTTTTCCAACTTTTTAAAACGTCAATCATTTCGATTTCATTTTCAATCACATATAAATAGTTGTAGCTATATTTGTTCAGAAAAACGAAATGGATTACATATTGTTCCGTTTGAAAAAAACTAAAATCTATTGTTCATAGTTTTTACTTTTGGAGATATTAAAAACTTACGGTTATTCAGTCCATTTTTCCAAGTGAAAATAATAAACTATTTATTCACAATCAAAGTTTAAAAGTGGATGGGTTCGTCGTTTTTTTCTGATCGGAAAAAAATAAAATCAAAATAGTTGTAGCCAGTTTAGTTAAGGGTTCGTCATTTTTAATGATCGTAAATAAATAGCGTAGCAATTTTCATTTGGAAAAATAAAATGGGTTGTAGTTTTAAACATTCGAGAATTAAAACATCAGAATAAATCATACTTTTATCAATACGAAATAATTAAAAGTTAATTGAAGTTTTTTCGTTCGAAAAATTAAAAATCGAATCGGGCTGTCTTATTTTTCTTAATGACTTAAATCGAATCAATGTATTTAATTTTTCTAGAACCGATAAACTAGAATTCATTCTGTTATTTCGAACGAAGATAACTACAACTATTTATTTGTGATCGGAAAATGAACTCTGAAGGTATATAGATAAAAAATGAAAATCAGAATAGTTCATCTTCTTTTATTGAAAATTGGAAACTCAAAAGAGTTCATATAATAATAGTAAATAAATAATAATATGATATATAATCGTAATAAAAAGTTAAATAAATAATACAAGTAAATATAAAAAAAATCTCGAAAAATTTGAAGTCATAAATCAACAATTTTAATTTAATTAAAAAATTGAATAATGATAATCATAATTACAAAATGAATGAAAGACTTAATCGAGGAAATTATATATACTTTGATGGTTCTTTTGCAAAATAGGTTAGGCAGGTTATGAGTAACATTTTGATTGATTATAATTTATATGAGTTCTAATTGGTTTATAGACTTATCAGTAATTGTAAATGTAGAACAGAAAACATTATATATATTTATGGACTGTTATATTAAACTGTGTACATATTAATAAAGCAAAAGTTTGTTAAATGAAATATAACGAATTAGCAGTCTTGTGAGACTTTTATATTATATATAATCAAGGACTAGGAAATAGGAATAATGTTCACGTTGATCATATCGTTCACCTCTTTTAAAATAAACCGGCACTTTTTTAAGCCTCAATGGTCAATATAATATACAATAATTATTATTATTTTTCTAGTTTGACCCGTTCTTTTACTCTTTTAAGTATTGTCAGATTATATTTAATAACTTTAATCTTTCGGATTATATTTTAATTAGTTAGATCTTTAGGTTGTCACTTTATTGGTTCAAAAAGAGACAATATTTATTTAATATTGCATGTTATTAACTTATAAATTAAATAAATACTATACCGATATACTTATCATTTATTTTCCACTAGTGTTTGTTAAATAAGGTTTTAAGAAGTTATAGATATTTCATATTAGTTTTTTTAAGGTGTGTTTGGTTCAATAATATATAATTGTCTTATTATCACTTTTTATTGATAAGAGATGTCTCAATAATTAATAAGAGGTTGCAATAAGATTGTTTGATTTTTAAATTTATAAATGTCTAATCATATATGTTTTCTTGACTTTTCTATTTATGAAATTAATAAAAAAAAAAATTGATTTATAAATATATGTGACTTTGTTAACCAAAATTTCAAGTAGCACACATGTTTGGAAGCAAAAAAATAACTCATAACAATCAATTAATAATATCATCTATTAGTTCTTACAACTGACTAATATCAACTTTCAGTCTACATTAGTCATGATTTTAATATTTATGACCAAATAATTCAATCATCAACCCATTTATTTCCCACAAGTTAAGAGCCCAAATCTAAATAATATTTGAAGCAGGCCAAAATAATAATAATAATAATAATAATAATAATAATAATAATAATAATAATAATAATAATAATATTAGCTCATTAAAAAGGAAAAGAAATGAAGCCCATTTCCTCTACTCTCAAGGCCGGTCCAATCATTTTCGAGACCCTGGGCAAAAACTTAAAATGGACCCTATAAATATGTATGTATATGTAAGATAACTAAAATTCAACTAAAAGAATAATAAATTAACAACAAAAACTTATATTTATATAATGTTAAATTTAAAATTTTTGCAAGTCAATAACCTTATTTAATCGTTAATAGACCTAAGTATATAATAAGTTTTTTAAAAATGGGCCCCTACGATTAATGAGCCCTGGACGATTGTCCGTGTTAACCTTACTCAAGGTCGACCCTGTCTTCTCTCTCGGTTGGAACAAGAAAAGGGAAACAGAAAGAAGAAAAAGAAGCACCGATGGTTAGAGAGAAGGGTGGCGGTGGCCACCGGCCACACCGCAATTCAAACACTACTACAATCAGGGATACATGTGTTCGATTATTGGAGTGTGAGATTTGCATAAGACATTTTTATGGCGGATTTACGTGTGCCTAATTTTGCAAGAAATTTTCTATTATAAATATGTCACAAAAGAATTTTTTTAGTTGGCGTCCTATTTTGTCTCAAATCCGTCACAAAATAACCAAAATTAAAAAAGATTTCATACTTTGCTGTTACCAATTTCTCATGCATACAAATGATGAAAAAAGTCCCAAAGTTCTCTAAATACTCGAATCAAACCATTATGGGCAACGCCTCCACCACCAATCCACCATTACTAAAGTGATATCCTAATGTTATTGATTGCATATTCTCTTCTTCCATATAATTGTAGAATTGTAGTAAAATTTAATTTTCTAAAGTAAAATATCAAATCCATGTGGTAAATTATATGTATAGAGTACTATATTAGACTGGAGTACTAGAAAACCTTATTAAATGTACATGTTCATTACAATAAAATGTTAAATTTCATGTAAAATTATAATTATACACATGTTCAAAACTGCATTATAATTGACTAGTTTATATCATTTACATGTTCATTAAGACAAAATGTGTAATTTCATGCAAAAGTGCGCAATATACACATGTTTATGCATGTTGCACATTTGAACATGTGCATATTGTTATTTTGCATGAAATGAAACATTATATCATAATGAACATGTAAATGATGTGAACTAGCCAATAAAATGAGGAACTTGATGCATTGGGAACCTTGAACCTCAATCATCAAGGTTCCCCATTAAACAATGAATCTAACCACCGAACCACCGGTCACCGCCGCTATTTGACCACTGCCAACGCCAACATCACTGTACACCACCATCGTTGTGCATCTATTGATGAAAAAGGTGGTTTGCACATTTTTTATGGTGATGAACGATGAACAAATGTGGTTTGAACGACGAATGGTTTTACCCAATGTTCATGGTGCTAACGATGTTACGTTGTTGTTGTTGTGCATTGATGGTGAACAATGAGATTGAACTAGAGATGGGTTCAACACGAAGATGAACAAGAACATTGAACATATATGGTTTGAACACGAAGATGAACATGAAGGTTGCTGCGTGCATCGATGAACATGAATGTTGAACCATAGATGAACATGAATATTATTGAACATGATGGTTCGAAGGTTCATCACTAGTTCGATGGTGATGGTTCATGGTAACACGAAAAAATATTCATAGTAACACGAAGATGATGGTTCGAAGGTGCATCATTGGTGTTGGTTCGAATTTATCTTTGATGTTTGTAGTCCTCATCTAAAATATTTGTTTTACCTATTTAATCTTTGTTTAATTTACATCATTTAAAAATCTAGAACAAAAATACCGGGTCTCCTTTAGATCTGGTTATTCAGCTCATTGGTCCGAGTGGTGTATATAATACGAGACAGTTTGTCAGTTACTAGGTATTGACTTGAAAAAAATTTGAAATCGGCTAGCATTTGATTGTAGCTCGAGAACAAGCTACTCGAGTAGGAATCAAGCAGAGTTTGAGTATTAAAAAGCATACTCGACATGCTCACGAGCCTAAAATATATAATTGCATTGTGTTGTATTTTTTTTATTTTCGGACTAGAATATTATGTATTTCCCATTTCTTACCGTATTAAACAAATCAAATTGTCGAGACGCTTCGTTTACTAGTCGATATTTATGTTGGCTTCTTTTCCAAAAATTTTCAAGTCAATCCAAACCAAACTCGACTTTGAAAAATATTACTTAAACGAGCTCGAATATTAATGTAAGTTTGATTTCAAGCTTGATAATACTCGACTCAAATTACACCCCCTTTTGGTCCAACACTCCAACTTCCAAGTCGAGTTTTGCATACCACTAATCCATTAGTGTCTGTTTTTCAATATTATAAAATATGAATAAATAAAATCCAAAATAGAAATCACTATTTAATTCAACACCAAAATCCATCACACACTCCTCCATCACCATCATATCTATCTCTATATATGTATAGCATATATCTATGTGTATACATATAATACATCCTCCACCCTTTCCCATAGAAGAAACCACCCAAGAATTTCACCAAATCGGAACTTCAACTTCACGGTTGTGGGTGATCGCCATTGCCGGAAAATTTATAATCTGAAACAAACAATATATACAGATAACACAATCTTCCACATGGGTGTATGTGCATCGACTCTTTATAAATCAAATCAACCAAGATTATTAACCAGCAATGGATCATCATCTTCAATGGCGAAAGTGATTAACTCAGTCGACGGGAAGCTGCAAGAATTCCGGCAGCCAATAAAGGCCGGAAACGTCCTCTCCGACCACCCTAATGGCAATACCTTCTTCCTCTGCAGTTCTGAGACCATGTTTGTCAACTGTCACGTGCCTCACGTGCCCGGCGACGAAGAGCTTCAGGCGGGTCAAATCTACTTCCTCATGCCGATGTCAAAGTCAAACAAACCACTATCGTTACAGGAACTCTGTTTGTTGGCCATTACAGCCAGCTCAGCGCTTGAGAAAAAGAAAAGTTCAGAAATGAAGAAGAAAGGTGGTACGGCGTCGTTTAGCGGACGGCGTAAAACTAAAAGCAATCGGAATGCAAGAGGAAACCAGAAAGTGGATTTCCAGGTAGCGTTGAAAAAGCTGGCGTGATCGGGTACACGTGGCAGAAGATGTAAAAGTCAAGATTTATTATCATCACGAGTCACCACCAAAGTGGAGGAATTTTATATATGAAAAAGACATGTAATGAAAATTGTACAAAATTTTAATGAAAATTCTTTTACACCGTTTTAACTTTTAATTATGATAGTTGATTGATTTACAACCAGTGATAATCATTAAATTAACCAATGTTAAAAGTTATATATTTATATGTATGAAAATATGTAAAAGTGATGGTTATTATCAATTTAATCATGTTTTAAGTGATTTGTGTTTCGTAATTTGTATTTTTTTTTTTTTTTTTTTGGTTTTTATAAGATACTTGTGTGACTAAAAATATAAAGTCATGTAAACGGTAAATCACTAAAATGATTATGTGGTAATCTCCTCATTTTACATCTTAGAGGGTGTTTGGATTTGCGTTTGAAAAAGTGCTGTAGCGTTTTGGAAACTAATAATCAGATAATAGTTGTAACAAAAAGTGCTGAAGGAAATGTAGTGTTTGGTTTAGCTTCTGCTGTTTGCTATCATAATTATTAAATAATCAGTTTTTAAAGTGTTTGGATTTGCGTTTTTACATGTAAAATGACCAAATAATCACTTATGAAGCAAATAATCTATAATTTTTAACTTATGAAAAAGTGTGGTAAAATTAACGCTAAACGCAAATAATCACTTATTAACGTATGCAATCCAAACAATTTAAACTAATTATTTGCGTTATTGTAACGTAATAAACTGATAACCTGATTCATAACACAAAACCAAACACCCTCTTAATATTACAATATTTGCATTATGTTACATCTAAATAGGGATGGCAACGGGGCGGTTTTGGGCCGGGGAATGGAAATATCGTTCCCGTTTAGAAAAACCGTGGGTATTAAACTGGGATCCCCATCACGTTCGCCGGGGAATCGGGTAAACTCATTTATAAATTAATAATATGAAATTAAAAAACATGGTTAATAATTTAAGCTTAAAATGTCAATGTGTTTAAAATTACAATACTAATACTAGATTAAATTTGTATCCCTATCAAATGATAACGAAAAAAACATTCTTTTAATAAATTATATATAAATAAATAAGTTCTTTAAATTATACATAATGATTTTAATGCAATATATATAAATAGATGAAAATATTTATCTTTTATCTATAATATATATACAATATAAATAACATATTTCTAATAAAAAAGTAATCGGAGTATTGGGGTATTTAAACGGGTTATGTAATCAGGTATACGGGACGAGTATTATCAATACCATACCCGCCCCATCCCCGTTTAACTTAATCGGGTTCGGGAAAACCCGTCCCGATTAGATCGGTTTTCGGTTCTCCCCGTCGGATTCGTTTTTATTGCCATCCTTACATCTAAAGATTACGTGTCATTTTCACATTTTACTTATTACATATAAATACAACTTATATATATTTATATATATATATATATATATATATATATATATATATATATATATATATATATATATATATATATATATATATATATATATATGAGATCATTGCAGAACCTTAATTTAGTGTAGAACTGTAGAACTAATATCGTCCATAGATTAGATTAATCCAGTGGTCTTGATTAAAAGAATCAAGTTTGGATTTAGTGTAAAAAAGATGGTATTAGTGATATTTTAATATAGTCAATGGTAAAAAAGGAAAAGATTAGAAATAGCATATAGATTGACATTAGCAAAATAAATATATATTTCTTTAAACTAAATTAACATTAATATGATTAATTTTTAAATCAAAAAAATTATGCCATAACACGAGAATTTTATACTCTTTAAAACGAGATCGATCATGATATATTTTTTTCGAAAAAATTACGTGTTCATTTTTCGTAAAAATTTCTTTTACCCAGACCACGATGCAATATAGCATGCCGAGATCATTCAATGTCGAAGTACCAGTTTATGTCGTGTATTCAACGTCGAAGTAATACTATATAACATATATGCAACACTACATATACATTCAATAGTAAAAGAGTCAAAATAATGGTCAAAATTAGTAGTCAAACTACCCTTAATTTAACGAGACCGATCATGATATAATTTTTTTGAAAAAAAATTTACGTATTTATTTTTCGTATAAAAACTTTTTACCCGGACGATCCTTCAACATATCATATCAAGATCATTCAATGTCGAATTACAGTTTATATCACATATTCAACATCGAAGTAATACTATATATCATATATGCAACACAACATGTACATTCAATATTAAAATAGTCAAAATAATTGTCAAAGTTAGTAGTCAAACTTGGTGAGTTATTCTTAATTTAATGTTAATTGCATATTTACCATATTAGTCTAGTGTTATATTATTATCCTATGGTATATATTGGTTCTATGGTCCAGACTTGATCACAACGATGGAGATTGTTAGATTTATTTTATTGTAATCAAGTCTAGGGTTCAATATGTAATAATTTAATATTTATGTTCATATTTTGTAAGGGTTTATTAGTTGACTCCATGGGCTTTGGACTATTAGGGTTTTAGTATTTAAAGAGTCTCATAGGGTTTTATATGTGTAGCTCAAGGTGAAAAGTGTGTAACCGTCGTGTTGGTAGAGAGAAAAACATCTGTTCATCATTCAAGGTTTAATCTAATCATTTGACTATCTTTATAATTGTTTCATCTTGTTTGTTATTATCGTTTATGCTAGATTATTGAGAATAACAATTGGTTTTTTAGCCAAACCTCATTAACAAATTCATTCCAAATTTTAGAAAATACAAATTCATAATAAAGAAATTTGTTTACTCAATCGCACCTGATAACCTAAATAAAAACATGATGTTGTGGTTAAACAATGTAATCAATCAACAATAATGAGAAAGAAAGAAATCTTTATTGTCAAGAAATCAAAGAATGAATACAAGAAATTGGAGAAGAAAGTCGAGAAAGAGAGAGAGAGAGAGAGAGAGAGAGAGAGAGAGATGAACAAATTCGAGTATATTATGTTTGAACTTGTGAATTGTGAAAAATTGAGTCTGCGTACATATTTCCATGCATATATATACTTTCATGCATTTTCCATTTAGCCTCCCTTATCTATGGACTAATGACACTAATAACCATTGACTTTAGGAAAGTCACATATTCCCTTATTTATTGACAAACTCCACCTTGACTTTAGCTAAGTCAAATGTGAATTCCAATTTCCGACGTTCAGCACGTCTAAGCAACTTCTGAACTTCACTTCAGGAATTGTCTTTGTTAACATAGCTGCTGGATTATCCTTCGTACCGATTTTCACGACTCTGATTTGCGACTCAGATCTGATGAAATGGTAACAAACATCAATATGCTTGGTACGATCATGATAGACTTGATCCTTCGCCAGACTAATAGCACTCATGCTATCACAGTGTATCAACGTCTTCTCTTGATCTACTCCCAGATCTCCAATAAGACCTTTCAGCCATATTGCCTCTTTGGCTGCTTCAGTTAGCGCCATATACTCTGCTTCAGTAGTGGATAAAGCTACTGACGGTTGAAGTGTTGCCTTCCAGCTTATCACCGCATTACCGAGCGTAAACACTTAACCCGTAAGCGATCTCCGTCTGTCCAGATCTGCAGCATAATCCGAGTCTGAGTACTCGATTACTTCAACATTCCGATCACCTCCGTAAATGAGACCAACATCCATTGTACATCTGAGATAACGAAATACTCGTTTAACTGCCACCCAATGATCCTTCTTCGGATTACACATAAAGCGAGACACCACACTCACTGAGTATGCTAAATCTGGTCTCGTACAGACCATCAAATACATCAAACTTCCCACAGCCTGAGAGTAGGGAACGTTTGACATTTTCTCATCATCACCCTCAACTCCATTAGACACCACCAATGAAGGACGAAAACTTGATGACGACGGATTGTTCACTGGCTTCGCATCGTACATACCAAATCTACGCAGTATCTTCTCTACATAGACTTGCTGCGACAAGAACAACCGTTTGTTCTTTCGGTCTCGTAAGATATCAATCCCCAGAATCCTCCTGGCAGGACCTAGATCCTTCATTTCAAACTCGGTACTGAGAAGCTTCTTCACGCGTTGAACTTCTCGTATATCTTTAGCAGCGATCAGCATATCATCTACATTGTCAAGACCGTCCCTTACGGGACAGTCCTGAATGACTAGGTCCCAAGGAGCAATACAGCATCAATCACAACTAAGATAGAATTAATAAAATGCGGAATTAAGTCATTACAGAAATTAGGATTATTTTACAATAAGTTTAAAAGTAAACTATAAAGGGCACAAGGACACTAATCTAGTACATAACCACAATGCATGTCAGTGCTTCTACCCAAACCACCACCATAATCAATTCATTCGATACCAATTTTAGTTGAAGTAGTGGTCTAGTGACTTCAAATTCGAGCGAGCAGATCCTAAAGACTTGGGTCAGCTGGACCTTTTCCTTTGATTAAACCTGTAAAAAGATTCAACAACAACTGTAAGCGGGGCTTAGTGAGATTATAGATTTAACAGTTAACATGCCATGACAATTTTAAGCGGAGACTTGACTTTGACTTTTGACTTTAATCTCTGACTTTGACTTTAAGCGCGATTTTGACATGACTGCCGCTATCAGCCAGACATTGTGAGACATAGGACTTAAGATCGGATGATGTTTAATCCCACGCACACGCTTTTAATAGTGGGGGCCAACCACATACTGGGCTAGCTACCAGTAAGACAACGTGGGCAAACATCGGAGTAGACTTAATCATAGACTGACACAGACTTTCTCAGACTTGAATTATGCGGAAGCATATGAAAGCATTGATATCAAGGCAAATGACTGAAAATATTCAAGTAATGAATCAAGATAGCAACAATAATATATCAAAGACTAATTCAGATTGTAAAGACAAGTGTGCATGATGACATATTAAAAGCTATCATGATCCACAGGGCATCACCGTACCAAGGTGTGCACAGGTCACATTCTAGCTGAGCATATAGATTTCAAATAAAGCTAGAACAACAATATGTCTCACATGAAGACAAGCATGTATACAGTTATATCTATAACTCACAGTTACTGGTTTTTATGGCATGGCTGTTGACTTTGACTTTCGCAAGCGGAGTATATCCACCACCTGAGTTATCTCAGGATTTGACTTTATCTTTAGAGACTTAGCTTTGACTTTACTGACTTTGGCTCTTGACTTGCTTCTCTGACTTTGGCTTGCCTTTATTGACTGGACTTAGCTTTAATAACTTTAGCTTGACTTTTCTGGCTTGACTTTACGGACATTGACTTTATTACATAGTTCAGATTTAGCTGAACCTGTTAATTGTATGAAAATCAATTGACATAAGCTTATTGACTTTACACAACTTAATTATGTATTTCTATTGAATTCTTAGACTTTGTGTAGCTTATGTATGGACTTATTCATTTATTGACTTATAACATCATCGCAGACTTTGTTGTATTTATAATTAGGCTTATGACGTAGCCTTGACATTATTTGGATGACTTTATGATCTTATATGCATTTTTTTGTTATTAAAATCTCACTCTATGCTTTCCTTTAATTCTCATGACAATGAACTATATGACCGTTTAACATATACTTAATGAAATGTTCATAAGTCACACAAAAGTATGCTTCATGACCAATTAAATACTATGGTTTATATTTTACTTCCTTGATAATATGCGTTTATAATTTGAGACACACACTTAATTACACTGACACCTTTAATATGTATATAAGTACATAATATATGTATGGCATATAAAAGGCTGTTGGCATCCTTTGTTATATTAAGCTAGGTACACAATTTTGTGTTCAATACATGAGCATATATCGTAATTAAGCACACATTTAAACATGATACTCGTTATACACTTTCTGTTTTAACATAAAAACCCACACACAAGTGCTACATGATAACTTAAAATAAAGTGTTAATGTATTTATATTTGTTTCTGTCACAAATTCTGCACATGTATTTATATATATATTTCACATACACCACATATCTATATATAATATATACACGCTGCACATAAATGCATAGCACTCACTCACTTAAATTTATTATGCAACAAAAGTGAAAGGGTATTGAACTGATTTATTTTGACAGCACTCATACTTAAAGAAGAAAAGAAAGGAAATGGATATGGTTGCTGGCCCTGTTTTTCTGTCTATATTTCGACACACACACACACCTACTGGACTTATGCAAAGAAAGTAAAAGAAATGGATGTCCTTGCATTTTGTTTTGACAGCCCATCGCACACACACAAAACGAAAAAAGGGTGTTGTTTTGTTTTGTTTTTGACTGCCCACAAAACATATACTACACACACTCACTATCTTTAAAATAAGAAAAGGGTTGCAGAAAAATAAAGAAAAGAAGTAGCTGGACTTATGTGCCTTTTTCACTCACAATTCACACACATACCCATTTCATGCAAGAAAGGGTTGCTTGTAAACTGCACATACACATACATAGGCCCTCATCTGTCTCTTCATCTGCGACTTCATATAGTACTTCATCGGAAAGTGACAACAAAGCGTGGAATGCGCTTTTTCGTCCTGCAATCTGAACTCGGCTTCGTCCATGTTTTCGGGTCGTCTACCCGTTAACGAAGTCCATATACTTTCCCTTTTCAGAAGTGCCCTCATCTTAAGTCGCCATAGACTGAAATTATTTTTGCCCGTAAACTTCTCAACTGCTATCATAGGGGTTGCCATTATTAGTTCAATCAAGTTCGTAAAAATAAGTTCGATAATAGCTTAAATTCGAGGAACCAATATAAGTTCGGGATCACCTTAACTTCGAGGGTCACCTAACTTCGAAATCCAAATTAAGTGCCAACAAGTTCAAAAATTAAAAAAAAAAAAGTCAAACTTTAATATTTGAAACTGCCAAATTCAAATTGAATTAAATTCGTGATGCCAAGTTCGACAACCTTTTTTGAGATCAACTATAAATTCGAAAGGTCTCCTTATCTTCTAGACCTCCCTTAGGTTCGAAGAACCCAATAGCTTCGAGATCCCCTTCGGTTCGAAGAAACTCCTCAACTTCGAGTAGGCTAAGTTCGAACTCTTGCTCAACTTCGAGAGCCTACCAAGTTCGAGCAGTACGTAGCTAATTCTTCTCCGGTCGTCTTCTCCGGTCGATACTGGTTTTTCCGGCGAGATAAAATTGCAAAAAAAATCAAGACCACAAAGAGAATCGATTTCAATCTCCTTCGATTTTCGTCATTGATTTCGTCTCCAACCGTAGAACCAAAACCAAGAACCGTGTAATCGAGAAGAACGAAAACAAAAAACGGAAAACGATTCTTCAAGAACCGTTGATCGCAACGCAACTCCTTTCAACGAACCTTCGAACAATGATAATGGGAAAACAACACCTCCTATGTAAACCCAAAGAATTGAAACGTTTTCCTACGAGTTCCGAAAAGCTTCGAAACGAACCCAACAATGGCGGAACACACCTCCTACGAACTCCAAGAAACGCAACCTTGGCTCGTGATACCACTTTGTTGTGGTTAAACAATGTAATCAATCAACAACAATGAGAAAGAAAGAAATCTTTATTATCAAGAAATCAAAGAATGAATACAAGAAATTGGAGAAGAAAGTCGAGAGAGAGAGATGAACAAATTCGAGTATATTATGTTTGAACTTGTGAATTGTGAAAAATTGAGTCTGCGTACATATTTCCATGCATATATATACTTTCATGCATTTTCCATTTAGCCTCCCTTATCTGTGGACTAATGACACTAATAACCTTTGACTTTAGGAAAGTCACATATTCCCTTATTTATTGACACATGGTTATGTCCATCTGATGGATACTAATTTCTTGTATTGTTAGCCAATAGGATCAAGTTAATTAGGGTCGGGATACATTCCAGTCTACCAACAAGTACTACAAATCTGATGATTTTAAGTCTAATCTGACGCTCTCCCTGCTTTACTTATGCCAACAACTGGTCCAGACTTCTTCTCCTCGGAGATCTTGTCCCGGTCATGGATACTTTTCAGCGAAGTTGAAGGTGTAGCCACAAAGGGCTTTAATGTTAATCCGTTTGCTCTGATTCCGTCAGTAGACTCCACAGCTGACATCAAACGTTGTTTTCTCTGCGCCGATGAACAATCCATGTCATCTTGATTTAAGAATTAGCAAAGCCGATTAACATCAGATCTGTCGTGATCTCTCAGAAGAAAGATCTGCTACATTCTCACACATTCGCTTCACGGAAACGTCTCTATCGCCAACATAAACTCTTCGCTACTAGAGGAACTCTCTGCCGGTGGCGGAGTAGAACAAAATGACGCCACCTAATTATCATCTCCATCCTCCTCATCCTGCACTTCATGCTCATCTTCACCGTCTTCACCACCGTCGTACTCATTATCATCTTCATTTCCTCTTAGCTCTCTTCTCGATCATCATCCTCATCAGAAGTACCGTTAACCACACTTCTCACAAATCGACACTTTCGACGGCCCAAGTTTCTCCCCAGAGGCGGTCCATGGCGTCGAAGACTGCCACACACGACAAAGAAGGCCCGTTGAATGTCTTACAACAAGTTCGCTGAATGGACCTTAATGTCACCACTCCAACATAAGCTAGCCAGTCCGAGTCGTAATACATCCTAGCCGAAGATTTGCAAAGCTTGCACGACTTCATCTTCTTTAACAAACATGAAAGCGTAACAGGGCTTGAAGAGGACGAGAAAAGGAAAAGATTTTGCATCACATTTCACCTAGGCTCTCCACCGATCAGTCGATCACTACTCTAGTTGCAATTAAAAATATTCCGTCATGGTTGAGGCGTCAACTGAGGTCCATGGGCTTTGGACTATTAGAGTTTTACTATTTAAAGGGTCTCATAGGGTTTTATGTGTGTAGCTCAATGTGAAAAGTGTGTAGTCGTCATGTTGGTAGAGATAAAACCTTTTTTCATCATTCAAGGTTTAATCTAATCCTTTGGCTATCTTTATAATTGGTTCATCTTGTTTGTTATTATCGTTTATGCTTGACTAATGGGAATAACAATTGGTACTTTTAGCCAAACCTCATTAACAAATTCATTTCAAATAAAAAAAATAGAAATTCATAATAAAGAAATTTGTTTAATCAATCGCTCCAGATAACCTAAATAAAAACACGGTTATGTCCATCTGATGGATACTAATTTCTTTTATTGTTAGCCAATAGGATAAGTTATATAGGGTCTGGGTATATTCTAGTCTACCAACAAGTACTACAAATCTGATGAGTTTAGATCTAATCTGGCGCTCTCCCTGCTTTACTTATGCCAACAACTGGTCCAGACTTGTTCTCCTCAGAGATCTTGTCACGGTCATGGACACTTTTCTGTTTCTCGTCCGAAGTTGAAGGTGTAGGCACAAAGCATTTTATTGTTGTTCTGTTTTTTCCGATTCCATCAGTACACTCCATAGATGACATCAAACGTTGCTTTCTCTGCACCGATCAACAATCCATGTCATCCTGGTTTCAGAATTAGCAAAGCCGAATAATATTAGATCTGTCGTGATCTCTCAGAAGAAAGATCTGCTACATTCTCACGTTTTCACTTCACCAAAAGGCCTCTATCGACAACCTAAACTCTTCGCTACTGGAGGAAATCTCTGCCGGTGGCGGAGTAGAACAAAACGGCACCACCTGATCCTGCATCTTCCTCATCCTTCACTTCAAGCTCATTTTCACTTTCTTCATCTCCGCCGTACTTATTATCATCAACATTTCTTCCCTAGCTCTCTTCTTGGTCATCATCGTCATCGGAAGTACCGTTAACCACACACTTCTCACAAATCGACACTGTCAACGGCTTAAGTTTCTCCCCAGACGTGGTCCATGGCGTCGAAGACTGTCAGACACGGTAAATAAGGTTCCTTGAATGTCTTGCAGTACGAAAGTTCCCTAAATGGACCTTACTGTCACAACTCCATCATAAGCTAGTCGGTCCGAGTCGTAATACATCCTAACTTTTGTCTAACGGCGATGAAGACTAATGAAATTTTGTCCGAAGAGATCTCTAAACGAGATGAAGAAGCTCTCAAATATCTGAAGGATATCAAGTGGTGTTGTATTGCTGATCCCAAGGGTTTCAAGCTTGAGTTCTTTTTTAACACCAAACTGTTTTTCAAGAACTCTGTTTTGACATGATTGATGAGACGAGCCAATTTTAGAGAAAGCAATAGTGACACAGATTGAATGGTTACCTGGGAAATTTTTGACACAGAAGATCCTTAAAAAGAAGCCAAAAAGGGATGAAAGCATGTTAAACCTATCACAAAGTGAGAATTGTGAAAGCTTTTTCAAATTTTCAACCCCCTGCAGGTGCCCGTGGACGAGGATGATATAGATGAAGAGATGGCCGAAGAACTTCAAAATCAGATGGAACAAGATTACGGTAATGGTTCAACTATACGAGACAAAATAATCCCACATGTTGTGTCTTGGTTTACGGGTGAGGCTGCTCAGGAGGATGAGTTTGAAGGTATTGATGATGAGAATAATGAAGATGACGAGTATGGTGAATTGAAGGCGATGATGTAGGCGACGAGGATGATGAAGATGGTGATAATGATGAAGAAACAGAAGAAAGCAAAACCAAAAAGAAGTTGTATGGACTCAAGAAAAGTGGCATTTCAAATGCTGGCGGCGAACAGGGAGAGAGACCTCCCGAGTGCAAGCAACAGTAACTTCTGAGGTTGAGGATTGTCAAGTATTCTATTCAGATGTTTTGGTTTTGTGATGAGAGTTGTTTCTGTCCTGGCTATGTTTAGGTGTTCTTGTTACCCTATTGAATTTATCTAAAGTAAGAACATTACAAATGTTAGGATTGCCATTTTTGAATGATAGTGTATCATTTATTTCTTTTATGTGCCGATCATATACTGGTGTGGTTGTCTATAGTATCAGGATAATGTTTTTTCATCTTGGATTTACGTTGTGAGGCATGTTGCAGTATTGAGTTAATTGGGTTTTAATCATCTTTATATAATATAATATAATATAATATAACCAATTGATCTATAAATTATATATGATTTAGGATTTTTTTATGACGCAATTCAAATAAATATTGTAGGAGAAAATGTTTTGTTTAGAGGTTTTGTTAACTAAAGACATGTGAAAAGATGAAAACACAGCAAGAAGTTGTACGTGACAATTTATTCATCACTTGTAAAGTTAGACTTTTCCAAATGAACACACGGTTGAAGTTAGTATGTTTCTTTTTTTTTTCCCCCTTCAAATAATCAAATGTATATATACATTTAGCAAATCAATTCGTGTTAAATAAATGATAAAAATTATTAAATATAGTAAGTCGCTTAACAATGATTCAAAATCTCGATAAATCCATATTTAATTTTAGCCGAAGATTTGCAAAAGCTCGCACGACTTCATCTTCTTAAACAAACATGAAAGCGTAACAGGGCTTGAAGAGGACGAGAAAAAGAAAAGATTTTGCATCACATTTCACTTGAGGCTCTCCACCGATTAGTCGATCACTACTCTAGTAGCAATTAAAAATATTCAGTCATGGTTGAGGCGTCAACTGAGGTCCATGGGCTTTAGACTATTAGGGTTTTACTATTTAAAGGGTTTCATAGGGTTTATGCTTGATTATTGGGAATAACAATTTGTTTTTTAGTCAAACCTCATTAACAAATTCATTCCAAATTAAAAAAAATACAAATTCATAACAAAGAAATTTGTTTAATCAATCGCTATCGATAACCTAAATAAAAACATGGTTGTGTCCATCTGATGAATACTAATTTCTTTTATTGTTAGCAAATAGGATCAAGTTAATTAGGGTCTGGGTACTTTCTAGTCTACCAAAAAGTACTACGGATCTGATGAGTTTAGGTCTAATCCGACGCTCTCCTTGCTTTACTTATGCCCACAACTGGTCCAGACTTGTTGTCCTCAGAGATCTTCTCCCGGTCATGGATACTTTTCAGTTTATCATCCGAAGTTGAAGGTGTAGGCACAAAGCGCTTTGATGTTGTTCCGTTTTCTCTGATTCCGTCAGTAGACTCCACAGCTGACTTCAAACGTTGCTTTCTCTGCGCCAATGAACAATCCATGTCATCCTGATTTCAAAGTTAGCAAAGTTGATTGACATCAGATCTATCGTGATCTCTCAAAAGAAAGATCTGCTACATTCTCACGCTTTCACTTCATCGAAACACCTCTATCGCCAACATAAACTCTTCGTTACTGGAGGTAGGGGTGTCCAAAAAAATTCCGAAACCGAAAAACCGACACGAAAAACCAAAAAACCGTTCCGATTTTAAGGTTAACCGAACCGGTTTTTCCAATTATTTTCGGTATGGTTAACCGAACCGGAAAAAATCTTCGGTTTTGGTTTAGGTTCACAATTTCGGTGACGGACGGTTAGCCGAAAAACCGAAAGAAATTTAATTTCATATATTTTAAATTTTATGCCTATAAATATTAACATTTATCTCAACAATAATTTAAAATTATAACTTATTTATTCGTCTACATTAATTTTTAAATTTAAAACAACTAAATGTACACTAGAACATTTTAGTTTAGAAAGATTATAAAATAGTTTTTTATTTCTATTAGATTTTTAAAGATAATATTCAATCTTTTAAAGATATTATATAGATAATTTGTAGTTTTATTCATCGCTTTTATTATTTTAGATATTTAAAGAATTGAGAAACTAATTGTTGAATTTTTTTAATTTAGAATTTAATTAATTAAATAAAAAATGGGTAATTGGTTAACCCAATAACCGAACCGAAAAAACCGGTTAACCGGTTTTTTAGGTTTAGGTTTAGGTTCACGAAATTCTCAAACCTGTATCTCCGGTTAACCATCCGAAATGCGATTTCGGTTCGGTTAACCATCCATGAACACCCTTAACTGGAGGAACTCTCTACCGGTGGCGGAGTACAACAAAACGGCACCACCTAATTATCATCCGCATCCTTCACTTCAAGCTCATTTTTACCATCTTCATCTCCGTCGTACTTAGTATCGTCGTCATTTCCTCCCTAGCTCTCTTTTCCGTCATCATCGTCATCAGAAGTACCGTTAAACACACACTTCTCACAAATCAACATTGTCGAAGGCCCAAGTTTATCCCCAGACGCGGTCCATGGCGTCGAAGACTGTCATACACGACAAAGAAAGCTCCTTGAATGTCTTGCAACAAGGAAGTTCGTTGAATGGACCTTACTATCACAACTCCAGCATAAGCTTGTCGGCCCGACTCGTAATACATCCTAACTTTTGTCTACCAGCAATGAAGACTAATGAAATTTTGTCCGAAGAGATCTCTAAACGAGATGAAGAAGCTCTCAAATATCTGAAGGATATCAAGTGGTGTTGTATTGCTGATCCCAAGGGTTTCTAGCTTGAGTTCTTTTTTGACACCAATCCGTTTTTCAACAACTCTGTTTTGACAAATACCATATGATTGATGAGACGAGCCAATTTTAGAGAAAGCAATAGGGGCACAAATTGAATGGTTACTTGGGAAATTCTTGACACAGAAGATCCTTAAAAAAAAAAAAGACAAATAATGGATCAAAACATGCTAAACCTATCACAAAGTGAGAATTTTGAAAGCTTTTTCAACTTTTTAAGCCCCCGCAGGTGCCCGTGGACGAGGATGATATTGATGAAGAGATGGCCGAAGAACTTCAAAATCATATGGAACAAGACTACGGTACTGGTTCAACCATACGTGGCAAAATAATCCCACATGATGTGTCTTGGTTTACGAGCGAGGCTGCTCATGAGGATGAGTTTGAAGGTATTGATGATGAGAATAATGAAGATGATGAGGATGATGAATTGAAGATGATGATGAAGGCGACGAGGATGATGATGATGAGGAAGAAAAAGAAGAAAGCAAGACCAAAAAGAAGTTGTCTGCAATCAAGAAAATTGACATTTCAAATGCTGGCGGCAAACAGGCAGAGAGACCTCCCAGGTGCAAGCAATAGTAACTTTTGTGGTTGAGGATTGTCAAGTATTGGATTCAGATGTTTTGGTTTTGTGATGGGAGTTGTTTCTGTCCTAACTATGTTTAGGTGTTCTTGTTACCTTATTAAATTTATCTAAAGTAAGAACATAACAAATGTAAGGATTGCCATTTTTAAATGATAGTGTATCATTTATTTCTTTTATGTGCCGATCATATACTGGTGTGGTTGTTTATAGTATCATGATACTTTTATTTTCATCTTGGATTTACGTTGTGAGACATGTTGTAGTATCGAGTTAATGGGTTTTTATATATATTGTCTACATTACATGAAAAAAATGACCGAAACATAAAATTTTAGGGAGATGATGGAAGATATTTAGAGGGAGCAAAATCTAAAGAATTCCATGTGTGTTTGAAGAATTAATGGGGATGGATCAGAGAAAGGTGTCAAAGAGATAACACGATTAAGAATCAAAGAAAGTTAAAGCTTCAAAGTGTTTCAAAGCGACCATAGATCAAAGAATGTTAGAGCTTCAAAGAAGATTCAAGTTCAAATTGAAGTTTATAATTGTGTTTCTTAAAGTGCCAAAGTTTACCATTTCAAGATCGACTGAAGATTCTCATCAAAGCTGAAGATCAGTTAAAGTTCAGTTGAATTTTGACAGTATTGAGAAATCTCCGAAAGTTGTCCACTTTTAACGCACAGATCATCAAAAGGATAGATTGTTAAACAAAAGATAAAATGTTGAAGCTTCAAAAAAAAATTTCAAGTTCAAATTGAAATTTATCATTGTGTTTCTCAAATTGCCAAAGTTTACATTTCAGATCGACTAAAGATTCTCATCAAAACTGAAGATCAATTCAAGTTCAGTTAAATGTTGAGAATATTGAGAAATCCCCAGAAGTTGTCCAATTTTAACGCAAAGATCATCAAAAGGGAAGATTGTTCATCAGAAAATAAAGCTTATCTTGAACGATCCAGATTTGATCACAAATGGGGAGATTGTTGGATTATTTGATTGTAATCAAGTCTAGGGTTTAATATGTAATAATTTAATATTTATGTTCATATTTTGTAAGTACTTATTAGTTGAGTCCATGGACTTTGGACTATTAAGGTTTTAGTATTTAAAAGGTCACATAGGGTTTTATGTGTGTAGCTCAAGGTGAAAATTGCGTAGCCATAATGTTGGTAGAGAGAAGAACATTTGTTCGTCATTTAAGGTTTAATCTAATCATATAATTATTTTTATAATTGTTTTATTTTGTTCGTTATTATCGTTTATGTTTGATTATTGGGACCAGCAATTCATTTACAAGAATAACATTGAATCAAAAGAATATGATGGGTAAATTGACATTTTTATCCTCAAATCAGAACATGTATCAATGATTCAATGTTCATATCTTGAAATCGTCAACTGGATAGTAACTGATGAAGAAACATGTACCGAATATTTTGTCTTTGACGAGAGGGATCCGATGGTGGTTCTTGTCGGTGGTTCTTGATAGCGGTTCTCATTTTGATTGCAGATTTATTGGTGTTCTTATTGAAAATTCTCACAAATTTAATGAAGAGATCTCAGTGCTGTGAGTAGTTCACGGCACTAACGAAGATTGAATCTTGAAAAAAGACGAACGATTTTGATATTTAAATTTAAGTTGAATAAATCGAATTTCAACATCATGACGATGAGAGTACCCATTGTTGTTGTTGTGCTAGTGAACCAAATAGGTGGTGGCGAACAGTCTCCATGGTGATGGATGTTGCCAAAGTGAAGAGAAATAAAGAAGCTTCGTTGTAAAGGTAGAGAGACAAACCAAGAAGCGGGAGGGATGTCACTATTGTCGTTTTTTATGCACCGATCGATCATTCATGATTCTCTTTGTTTAGCAAAAGAGATAACGAGCCAGAAGTTTCGGCATTCCATCACACCCAAAACCCAAAATCTTGAATATATGGTATATTATTTAATGCATCAACGATACTGTAATTTTATGATGAAGATGAAGCGATTGTCAAATATACAAGAAATGGCGCTATGAAGATTGATATGGATGTCCATCGTGTTCTATGATTATGAGTGTAACATAAACATGTTATTAGGTAGGGGTGACAATCTTGACCCAACGGGCCAAATAGTTAAATGGACTCATTGTAAAAAACTAAAATAGAACATAACTTTTTTTTTTTTAAAAAAAAAAGAAAATATAGAAAAGGTGTATTAAAAATTTGTTCTTTGAAAAAAAATTCAAAATTATGTAAAATTTATAATTTTTGATCGTCAACCCGTTTGACTTATTTGCTTGAACGGACCACCCTTATTATTAGGAAATTGTTAATTAGAATATCATTTCCTAAATTAGGTGGGCAATTCCATCCACAAATGCAGAATCTATTTTTAAATTTAAATGATATAATGAAAAATGTATCATATATTTATTTGATCTCTATTTTGTCTTGAGTTAACTATGTCATCTAATGCCACTTGAGTCCAACCATTTAAAGTTTAAGGTCGACTCATTAATTTTTTCAAGCTCGAGTTTTGGACTGGTGCTTAAGATCGAATCAATAACATCTTGGATCAAGCGAGCTTAAGTTTTTTGATAAAATTTTGACTCGTTTACAATCCTATTTATGTGCAATTGTACAAGTAAAATCATACTATGATATTAATAAATTATGCAAGACATTCATGTGCCGTGTAGGTGAATCAATATTTGAAAGTTTCATAATTTAAGAGAAGTTCGTGATGCATGTACAGTAATGAAAACCGATGAGTTCATAAAAACAAAGCTCGCAAATACAAAATGAAAATTGCTACAGTATTGGAATATTCGTTACCTTATGAGACTTAGTTTAAATTAGCAAAATACAAACAAAAAGCTGGAATAGCTCAGTTGGTTAGAGCGTGTGGCTGTTAACCACAAGGTCGGAGGTTCAAGCCCTCCTTCTAGCGTTTATTGTTGCAATTATTATTTTTGACAACTTTGTAAACTTTAATTTAGAATAAATTTTCCTTTATGCACAAATGCACAATATACATTATACAATGCTTTTAAAAGTGTGTGTGTATTATATACTAGTTTATTACCCGTGTATTACACGGGATACTTAAATAATTATTATTTTTTAATTTGTATAAAATTAAAAATTATTTTAGAAACAACAAATAAAATACTAATATTATAGTGTTAAAAAGATTGTTGAAAATATATAAATCAGGTAACTAAGAGTAAAATACATAACTAAAAATTAAATAATAACAAACAAATAAAAAATATAGGAATATGGTAAATAGTCATTTTTTTTCCTAAATCAATTTAATTATTTATTTTAATATTTTAAAAAAAACTTGGATAAGAAGCTAGTGAAAAATATAAGTTGTGGACTCGAATTTATAAGAAATCCCAAGATAATAGGCGTAAGTTTTTTTTTCCTAAATTAATTTAATTATATTTTAAAATAAAAATTTTAGATTATTACACGTGTCGCTTCCAGGTTATGCCAATTGACATTCTAGTTAGGTGCCAAGTAGCATCTATTTACTCTTTTAATAGAATAGATAGATATGAAATTTACCATAATAAATCGACGAACAAACTAAGCACTGTGTTGATTGGTTCCAAAAAATGGCATTTCATCCACATTTATATTCTGTACCAAATTACAAACTAAAAATTACAAGTACCATGCCTAGATCAAGGCAAGGATGTCCAAAAGTACAAAACTTAGCAAGTCATCTGTGATCATCCATTTCATAAATGTTGGTGCGGAACAAGTAATCTTCATTATCTAATTCGTCTTGGAAAAGGGATTTAGATGGTGTGTCAACCTTCTTCACATTTGCATCGACATCTATTGATCTTCGTCCCTGTAAACACAATTGGCTCATTTATAAATAGCAAATCAAGAATAACAAGTTTTCGGTCAAACATTTTTGCACACGGAGTCGGAATTTCCAATTCTGGTTATTCGTACAAAATCTAACCGCTAGCTACTGGGCTTCCCCATGCATCATACTTACACAAAGAGGAAAAACCATGGAGAATACAATTATGGACAAAAAAATGTTTTAGTATGTTTGTTTTCCTTTATCTTTTTTATCTTTGTATTTCCATAACCAGTCCAAAATTAATGTTCTTGCAAACCACAGTACTTTTCTTTGGCAATTTTGCAACAAAAAGATGCCAATAGTCAATTTGAAATACAAGGCAAAATATGATGGTTTGTAAGAAAACCACTCCTCAAATAAATATAGGGGCTGTTTGATAACAACTTATTAGGCTTAATCTAAAAAATCCGGTCAGTCCATTTGAAATAAGCTTTGTTTGATAATGACTTATTAAAATCAGAACTCAAATTCGGTCAGCCCAATTTATAAGCCAAGAGACCATATGTGTTCCCCATTCAGACCATTTATTTTTCAATATTACCCCTTTTATATTTTCCAATAAAATTTCTCTAGTCAGCATTACTTAATCCAGACAGCTCTCTAAATCCAGACAACACTTGATGGAAAATGTAATTAAACAGCCCCATAATGTTCTTTAAGGTTTGCAAACTAACCTTCCTCAAGATATTAAAGAAATAGTGGAATCCATCACCAAATGTAGTATACTCAATGGACCATGTAAACTCCGGAGCATTAAATAGCGGATGCCTAAAGTGTGGCTGCAGGACACAAGAATTATCATACATTATTGTAGGACAGAGGAGATTGAGTTCAATAAGTTTTTGAGTAAAGTACCTGGCCGAATGCGATGGAGATGAAAATGCCATCGGGCTTCAAAACCCTATGAACACCGTGAAGCATTGCCATTGCTCTGTTCACTACCTCCGGTCGTGGGTTCCATGGGTCGCCACTGTCCACGAACAAAACATCCTTCAAGTTCAACAAGATATAAACTTGCCTCGTCAAGATTTAACAAAAGAACGTTTTAGCAATTGTACAACAAGTTCTAATGAAATACGGTTTTTTTTTCTTTCTTTTCTTTTTTGTAATAGTTTAGTTTACCATAGTCCCTTTCTCTATAACAACATCAAACGACTCGTCAGCAAAGGAAAGATCTAACATGTCACCTTCCAACACTTTGATACCTGAAAACAGAGATGATAATCAATATTTACCGATCAAACAGCACATCATATATGATGTTAGTGTTGACTAATTTACCCTTAAACGAAACAAATATATATTGAAGCAGGGTAAATATCAATTTACATATGGTTATCAAGAACAAACTTCAACCAAGTATAGAAAACAGAAACTGCTGGTGACAAAATTTGTAACAAAAGTCATCTCAAACTTTCTAATTATGAAGTATTGAACTTGATATAAAAAATCCTAAATTATATCCTCTCTTTGTGAATACAACATACGCCTAAGTGGTACACCGTACATAAATATTACTTTTTTGGGTGAAAAAAAAAACGATTTTCTCAAATGATCAAGTAGCCTGATGGAAACAATACATATACACAAACCTTTGTAGCCTTTGGATAACAATCTCATCTGCATCTTCTTAACGGCAACCGAAGACAGATCAATGCAGGTTAGGTCAGTAATTCCTTCTTTATATAATTCGTCACACAGTTGTGAGCTTCCACAACCCAGTTCCAATACCTGCAACATTACATTTACACATACTTCAATTAAAGCATTGTCAACCATATGAACACATGTGTCTTACATAGTTGCATCCACTTGAAGGACTAAAGCATCCACACAAGTGCTCATTTTAATATTTTATAACAAATCAAACGATGAGTTTAGTGGTTGTTTGTAAGCTTTCCCTAATTAATGTTCTATGTGTTGATAAAGAGAAAGAATCATACAGAAGAAGCAGGTGCTATATGCTGCTGAATAAGATGACGAAAATGGGAGTAATCTTTAAGCCATTCGTAATGGTCCTCAGAAGCGAATCTGTCATTCCTGATGATAATTGATAAAACATTAAAGGATCCAGTTATATGAAGCTCCATCACTCAATGATCCTATGAAGAAACAATCCCCATTTATTTAGGAACGCTAACCATGTAACCCAAAATAACGTATCAAAATCTACGTCCAATGTTTCCATCTCCAATCTAACAATTTATTAAAAGAATGCATAGCCATTGTTAAATCAACAACTGATATATTTCAAATTTTCACCGAAATCAGCAACAGTTACTATCAACAATCAATAATATGAATAGATTCAGAATCATCGAAGAACGAGGGAACAATACTCGATCATATAACTGATCTTACCAATAACAATGTTTCAAAATTTGATTCAGGAAACGGCAACAAGCTATAATTTAGCGTAAAGCTTGAAGAGAAGGAAGTTATAAGAACAAACCAGTAGTTGGGGTCCAGGTATGACAAAACGGAAGGGGGCCCGACGGTGGTTCTCCTGGCTTCCGACGGCTGTTCCGTTCCTTGCATTTTGCTAAAAGAGAAGATAACCCTAAACGGTCCTTCAAAGTTTTGGGTGGGTGACATTTAAACCCCTATGCTTCTAAATGATATATTTACACTATCACTCCTTGTAATATTATTTTGATATTTTATGCTTGTAATTTTTTATTCTCTTCGTTTTCATGATATTTTTGACATGTATGCTAGCGACTTGAAAACTTTGTGTTTTATATTTATATATTTTATCCTAGTTTATTAACTTGCGTATTGTGTGAAAATTTTAAATATATATAAACAAACCCGACCATAAATGTGTGCAGTAGGTGTGACCACTCGGGGTCCTCAGATTTCATAGGCCTCATTGGAAAATCAGAGAACCATTGGTTCGCTTAAGGCCGGAGATAAATCTAGAAGTATAAAACTGTAGGAAAAAAACACTTGAAATATTAAATCTAAAAATAACGAGAATGTCAACTTCAACCTCCAATTTGCAATCATCCTTTGCTCTGTGTGGTGTATCACTGGCGAAAACCATTAGATCTAGCTCCAACCCGTTCTTTAGGTTCGTTCACATGTACCCACTTTGCATTCTCCTTCACTCCTTCCAATCTACCCATATACTCTTTGTTTGTCCCGCGTTCTGTATATGTATAGCTTGATGAATTTTACTAAAACGTGTTGAATAATTTTTTTAATCGATATTTAAAATAGTTTTAGATTATTAATTAATGATAAAAAAAGTTATTTTGATTTATCTTTAATAAATTCAAATTTTAATTTGGATCTAATTTAGATTATGTTATATATTTTAAGATAAATTAGTAAATTTTAACGTGATAATTGTTGGTGATAACACATGACATCACAATGAAGAAATATATTTACTTATTTATTCGTATTTATAGATTAATAGTTAGTTGATTATTAATCTGTTGATTCATTCTGGAATGATCTTTTAGCCTTTTAAGATGGATAATTGTATATAGCAAATTCTTATATGATTTAAAATAAGGTTAATTTGTTAAAAATAGTAACAAAATTTTTATATTTTTAATTTTTTTTAACCATTTATAACATTTTTCAAAAATTATCTAATATAACAAAAAAAATTATGTATCACTAATAATAACAACTGATGACTTGAAAACAAGTTTTCAACAACCAAACACTCCTATTTTGTTACCAAACGTCTTGTTGCAACCAAACACTATACTTTTACTGTAACTAAACATCCCTGTCTATTTCTTCCCTAGCCAAACCACTGCCTTCCATTATATCCCGACAAAGAAATTCGACAAGATCACAAATAGCTTTTATGTATTTGTATATATAATATCTTTACAATAAGCAAATAAGCAAATCAAACATTCAACTTACTATATGTGTTTATGTTCAATCAAATCTAATAATCAATTGATCAAGCCATTTGTCTTCTAATTTTCAATTAAACAAACATCAATAACTCAACAATGGTAGAATTAGAGACGAACCACATGCCACCTTAATGTATTTGTATTTCATGGTTAAAAGTTTTATTATTGTTATTGATAAAATGGATAAAAATATATTGCTAATTTTGATCATAAACAATTGTTGATAATATAATAAACCAGTTTTCAAATCACTAGTTGTTATTGACAAAAAGTAAAAAGTTTTACTATTTTAGATAATTTTAAAAGATGGTGTGAATCTTTTAAACAATTTTGCTTTCAACATGTAATGTGGATGCACAAAGGGAGACTACAAACAAGTATTCTATGAAATCCTAGGAAGATTCAAATAATTTCTACTCGACTTATTTAGAAGTTAGCTAACAAGAACACAAAATGTGAAAGTCGCATAGAGAATCAATGAATTCCAATCTACAATCTAAACACAATCAACATGTAAAAAAACAGCCATTAAAATGCAATCTGTCACCTTCTATAAAAAATTGTTAGGCATACTTCTATAGAGGTGAAAACAACATGTGAGAGTGCAATAACTAATAATATCAATTCCTGATAGATAAATAGGAAGAGTATTTACGGAAAATTACAAGAAAATTTTCCTTATCAATCTTATCAAGTTAGAATCAATTGCTCACTTGTAATATTATGCTCTCAAGTTTAGAGCAATTCAAGCATTCCATGAAAAGTAACGTTTAAGATTAAAAAAAAATTGCTGAAGAATTTGAAGTTAAAATTTGCTAGAGTTTTAAGCTACTGAAGAAGATATTGTCAAGTTATTTACGTAGTTGAAGTTGGTTTGATGAGAGAAGATATGTTGATTTGAAAGATCAAGGGAAATGATTAAATAAACTTCATGATTCAAGAGGAAGAGTGTTTATATCCGAAAAGAGAATTCATAGAAGAGAATTGAAGAGATTAGATTTACTATAGAAGTTAATTATTTGAAACTTAGAGATCAGAGGGAAAGAATAGAGAAAAGATTTGAAGATCAAGTTTTGAATAGTTGAAGATGTTAAGGTTGTTTTGATTTTAGTTATTCTTTTGTATTTGTAAAAGTCATTGATATGCAATTTATTTGTAAAATTGTTTTTCATTTCTAAAGAGATGATTGTCAGGTATACTTTCATAGAGATGAAAAACAACAATGTGAAAATGCAAGGACTAATAATATCAATTTACTGATAGATAAGTAGGAGTATATAAAAAAATTACAATAGAATTTTCTTAATCAATATGATCAAGTTAGAATCAATTGCTCGCTTGTAATATTGTGTTATCATGTTTAGAACAATTCAAGCATTCAATAAAAAGAAAAGATTTGAGATTCAATGTGTTAGATTCACGATGCTACATGTTTATCACAACTCTTTGTATACATTCTATTACAACCTAATCGTTGGTTGGTTCATCGGTTTTGTAATCGTGTAAGTCTCTAAGATACATTCCCTGATTTCCATTTCTTAATTTTTAGATTTTGATTTACTAGTTAGTAGTTACTTACTGGTTCAATTATTTTAAAGCTTTTAATTTATTATTATTTTTGCAGATCCAAGGATATTAAAATGAGGTACATTAATTGAAGAACAATTTAAGGAAGAAAACATCATATAAGTTGATGTCACCAAAGGTTAGCTAACTTATATTAAAATTTTCTAGTTGTCTGTTATCTGGAATGTGTGCAGGACTGAAGCAATTCTTTGGTTTCCAAATTATATTATTGATTAACTGAAAATACTAATTTTCTCAATGGACATACAAAAACACAATCATAAGGTACTATTGTCAGTTTTTTATGCGTTTAAAGTTTAAACCTTTAGGGAGCGTTTAGCTTGCAGAACGGAATTTAATTTATGGTATATATTAGTTGGTTGGTTGAGGCGTGAAATAATGTTCAAGATTAGCTAAACGCATGAGACGTGATGTGTTAGGATTTTAAATTCATTTACAAATAGCTAAGAATGATAGAATTCTTCAACTGTAAATTTTGATGAAATTTAAACACGTATTTGTAATCCATATTGCAAATAAACTATAAATAAATTCCAATTCTTTCAAAATTCATTTAGTAAGCTAATGCCCCATTAGGGACATTCCATATGATAGAATGAAATCACATGAGGTTTATAAGCTTTTTTGTTACATGACAAGAGTCTTGAAAGATTATAGAGAATAAAGTTTAGTATGAATTTTTTTAGAGAATAAAATACATCAAAAGAAAATGAAGTCATAATAGTTTTTCTTTTAAATTCCATGTCAACTTTTGTTTACGTGTATCTGTCATTAATTAAAATAACTTATAAACCTAAATGATCCGATTTATTTTATCTTATGAAACCAAACGCCCCGGTAGTTTCATAAACTTTTGTGGGCATGATTGTTTTAAATCGAAAATGTTCACGGTTTTACTTGTAAAAATTGATCGTTACAATTTGTAATCATGGGACAGCCCCACTAAAAAACAAATGGGTATAGCAACAAGGCCATTTTACTTCGAGGATGTTTGGTTTTGTGTTATAAACGAAATTATTAGCTTATCACATTACAATAACTCAAATAATTGGTTTAAAGTGTTTGGATTACATATGTTAATAAGTGATTATTTGCGTTTAGCGTTAATCCTACCACAGTTTTTCAAAGCAAATCAAAACACACGGTCACAGTTGATATCTAGTGTGGAGGCGGGGAATCTGTAGACTAGAGTAACAAGATGGACTACAGTCTCGCGGCATTGAAGCTCTTTAACATTCAGTTGAAGGCGGCGCGTCGCTCCACCGATTCCTCTCAATCTTCCATTTCTCTTGGCCCCATCCTCTTCCAACGCGCCTGGTTACAGGTACACGCGCCACCCTCTTACACACTGTAAACATTTTCCCTCTTTTTTTGAAATATGGCGTTTGATCGTATGAAATCAGGGCGTTCTAATCTCTCTGCCTTCCACCTCTGGCGGCGACGGACGTTTCCTTCTAGATGATGGAACAGGCGTGGTTGAACTATCTCTCTCCAGTGATTTCCTAAATCGTGACTGGATTCTAGGTCAGTAAACTAATTGCTACGAACATTAGCATTTCTTCTGTTCTTATATCTGTTTCCATTAATTTTACAGGAGCATACATAATGGTTGTCGGAGGGTGTTCTATCCGTGAAGATGATATTCCCCTGATTAAGGTAAAACACGTTAATCTCATCATATATGATTCTTCATTTTTTGTATTCGATTCTCAATGCACATTGCATAAATTAGTGCGTTTTGATTACAAGGCGAGTGTAAGAAAAGTAGACAACTAGGTATCATATATATGTCATATATATGTTTTCCTGCAAATAGACGACTAAAGAGTTGATAACTTGATATCATAGGCAACATGGAACATAGCTTTGTTTGATATTATATATGTTTTTATACGCTGTTGAAGTTATGCATGCAACTAGGCATCATAAATATAGTTATTTTTACATTTTTTTTAATTCGATCCACCTCGCATTCATGAGGCCTGTGCGCCTGCGTGCGTCTGGTGCCTAGGCTTTGAGGACCCCTTTGTGCCTCGGTACGCTTTGAGCCTTTCACAACTATGCCTGTGACGTTAGCATTAAACGTCGAATTTGTATATACATACCTTAAAATAGAAATAGACTGAAAGCTCGTTATCAGGTATCATTTGCTCTTTTTTTCAATTTTCAGTTACAAATAATTCATTTTGGCTTTGCAAAATTGAATGAATAGCTTTTGCAAGTTTCCCTGTCGATGATGCTTACCTTTGGCTTTCAAGTTTACAAATAAGTATTTACGAACCTGATAAGTGTTTCAGTGGTACATTTGCAACAAAAGCAGTATTAACTTTTGTTTCTGATAGAAAAATTGTTTTTTGATATCAAGAAGCTCAAATGTATATGTTCTATTTTTCTTTTGACATTGTAGTGTTTTGTTTAGAATAAATAAGCTTGCAGAAAGTGATTCTAGAGTAATGACTAATGAGGAAGAACATAAACACATAACATTTGGTTTGATTTCTATGAATTAGATAGAAGATATAAGAGTCCTCATATGCTTGGGTAGTGATGAGAATTTTGTGAAGAAAGTAATCTGTCTGGGTAGGGGCGTAGGGGTTCGGTTAAGTTTTCATTTATCAAGTATGGTTATTATAGCTCTAATCTTGAGGACAAGGACTAGCAAGAATTCCAAAACAGTTCTATCCGTAGAGTGAACTTTAGGGAAATAAAAGGACAACTACGTAGAAACAACAAAATACACATTCATCTGTGTCAATCTTGGGACTTTTACCTTTAACCCGATCCACAACTACTTTCGTGACGCATGTCAATTGGTTGTATTTTTGGTGAAGCATCTTAAACTTTCAGTGATCTGTTTATGTTTTTCATACTAATTTACAGAAAATGTGGATGTGAAATCATCTTCCGCAGAACATAATACGGAGCTTGTCAGAACTAAAAATCTGTGATCTGTTTACATGATCATACAATTTTACAGAAAATGTGGATATGAAGTTATCTTCAAAATAACAGACTTAGGAGCCTGTCATAAGCAAAAAGGATGGTTTCCTCTCTTCCTTTAAAATTTTATAATTCTTTATCCAGTTCTTTGGTAATTAAGTAATTTCATATAATGATCCGTGCATCAAAAATCTGAAATTTCCATACTAATGAGCTTAATTGCTTTCTTGTGCTTCCCCCCTCCACGGGGGGATTGCCAATCTCTTTTTGTCATTATATTATATTATTGAATGAATAAAGCGATTTAGGATGTCGTAAGTGTTTGAATGCATGTGGACAATTTTCAAATCATTTGATATGTTTCAGTTTTTGCTAGGTTTTAAGAATACTACCCGTTGTGATATTATAAAATCTAAATCAACAAACTTTTAGGTGAATGGGTTGCATTTACCACTTCTACAACACTATTATATCATGATAAATGATCTGTATGAAGATTAACAACTGATAACTGGTGATATTTATGGTTGCATATTGTCTCAATTTCAGGTTCACAAAGTTGTCGATCTCTCTGCTTTTCCTCATCGAGAGGCTATGTGGTATCTGGAAGTCTTAGAAGCTTACAAGCTCTTCTATCAGCCCTTGATTGAAGAAGATTCCTAGCCTTTGACGGCAAATCAGTTCACCAGCTCCTCAAGGTACAACATATCAATACATCGAAACATGCTGCTTCTCTCATTAACAAAGTGACGGAAACTATCTTTTCAACATATTTCAAAATGTATCATCAAATATTAAACTTAGATGAACACATTTTTCGTTTTTCGAAGAAAGATAGTGTAACTATGACATAGAATGTTTGGTTGTTTTGCAGGAATTGGATAAAAAATATTTATTGTATGATTCCAACTGGTTTTACACAATTTTATGGAATTAACATTCTTTAACGTATGGTTACCAAACAACATGCTAACGAATTTGTTACAATAATGATGTACAGGGTTGGTCCTGAGTATTTTTATGCTCAGGGTGAGAAAGAAGATAAACGTCTTTTTAAAAATTTAAAAATACAACATACTATTTTTTAAATGCTTTTGACCAAGACAAGAATATAATGTCTTTTTAAAAATAAACACTATTTTTAAAGAATTTTGGTTATTTATTGAGCTAAAAATTAAAAAAATACACGTGTAGACCTAATATATTACTTATTGGACTGCAAAAATGATGCTATTTCATGGTTTGATGCCCTGGTAGCCCCCCCATGCTCCCCTCAGGGCCGGCCTGGTGATGTATTGCTATTGTAGTGGCAGAAATCTGACATGATGAAACAGGAACGCAAAGGGATAAACAAGCTTCACGTAACATATCGAGTCCCAGAATTCCTAAAGATGAAGTGAATGTTATGATATCAACATCTTATCAGGTAAATTATGAAGGTGATTAATACATTTGCTTTGACAGTAATATCAAATAGACATTACTTTGCATTCAAGATAAAGATTTTAAAAAAAAATTATTTACGACAGAAATTGTATTTTCAATGAAATCAAATAGTCAAAAGGCATTGTTTGACAGTTGACTTGACACATTGGACACAGGCCAAAATCTTGTTGAACTTGTATTCATTTTAGATGCTATTTTTTAATACAAAATAACATTTATTATTTTCGTTTATTTTAGGACTCAGTTTGTTCTAGTTTTACTAAGAATAAACAACAATATATATGAATCATTTAATGATGGGTAAAAAAGGTTAAAAACAACTTATCTATTTGCATAAAAAATGGAAGTATATTGTCAAATATAAACAACAATTGACGATTTTTTGCTAAAAACACATTGTCTATCACAAAGATCGACTTAAACCGAGTTATTTTTGTAGAATTTAATATCACACCAAGATTTAACAGTAAAACCTCCAATAAAATAATTTTCTTTAGAAAGACAACTTATAATATCATCTATGTTACCATCTTTTTATACTTGAATCCAAAACCGCTTACCTAAAAAAATATATTAGTACCGCTAGACCAAAGACTCTTTATTCCAATAAAGAACACTTTGATTTTAAATTTGCATCTATAATTTTATCAGTAAATCATTCATAGTATTATATTTATTATCGTCGATTGGATTATTGAAGAGGTCGATACACTATCAAATAACATCAAATTTCAATCATATTTACAGATGCTCATGATATAGTTTTTAATCAAACATGTGTAATGATTGTAGACTTGTAGCAACACCCATTATCTTCTAGTTCAGGTAAGGATGGCTACAGTCTGATTTCGATCTAGGGATTGGACCTCCCGTCGTGTCCCCATTTAAAAACGATGCACAACCTAATAGGGATAACCCATCAGATGCATCATGACACACGAAATTGAATCTGAAATTAAAAAGTCCCAAATTATGTTAAACTTACACGTGACATTAAGCATGTTTAAACGAAACTTTTGTAAATACATCAAAAACCGCAAAGGGTTGTGAGGCTGGACCAGGTACGAAGAATGAATCTATATCTGTGCACGGAAGGGCACAAATCATTCAATGATCCATGAATACGTCTTCTTCCCAGAAGCGATTCCATGACACGAATCATTATAACTTCTAATCGTCAAATCGTAAATACATCAATGCATGTTTTACACATTATTAGTCAAAATCTACTCATCTCAATATCTTTAGGTCCATTGAGATTTGAGAATTTGATTATGATCCTATGAAGTAAAATGTACTCTTGACGGTACGACGATGATCAACATTCCTTTTGATCTTTTTTCTATTTTTTTTTTTTTTTTTTTGAAATTCAAGTAACTTTGATGAATTGCAACCTTTGGAAATTGAAACATTCCTTTTGATCTTGAGAGGTAATTCCTTCTTGAACTCCTCTTTCAAGTCAAAGAAGATAAAGAAGAAATTAGAGATAAGAAAGAGTTTCTTCCCATTCCCCTCCTCTCTCTCTCTTTCACACACATACAGAAGAAAGAAAACTGTACCCTTATGTAATGTACAATATTGTACTTTTCTTCATTGATTCCACTTATTTTACACCATTACCTACTTGTTTACAAATTTATTATTGCACAAATAGACAACCAACTTGTCAAATCGTAAATTCACCAATAATAAACATCCAACATTTCTCAATTATTCATTTTACAATCAAATACACTTATTTAATAAATTTATAATATCTGGCTACTACAACAGGGATGAACACGATTGATTCGACAAGTTTGGTGACTAAGATCTCGTCAAACCGGTAATCTCGGTTTGGAAAATTCTCAAATCAACCGGCCGAATCTAATGGCTTGGCTGAAACGGTCAAATGACAAATAACTGGATTGGTTCGATTGATTTTACGATTTGAATTAGAAACTTATAATTTATTTATAACTAGTTTCACAAATGCAAAGAAAACACAAATAGATTTTAGTAACATAAAAAGAAGATAAAACGCTCAACGTCTTGTATTAGTTAATAAATTTTAGTAATATAATTACACAACAAAAGACAATGATGAGTATCAGAATACACCAATAAAACGCCGCCGGTAATTAGAAAGAGAAATGAGACATTGCTAAGAAAATAAAAGTAATAAAAAATTTCTTGAAACTAAATATTATTTAGTTATTTATTGATGAAAGAAATATAAAAGTTATTACAAAAATAATCATAATCAGCAAATTAAAGTAGAGATTAAAAAGTTGGTTGTTATCGATAATAAACCCAGTCATTTATGCATATAAACAGCAGTTGACCAGTTAAACAAGTTATCAATAAAAAATAAATGATTAAACCAATAAATTGAAAATTTAAGTGTTACAGCAATAAAAATTGTTAAGGTTAGCTTTGTTTGATTGGAAAAAATTGAGTGGTTAATCTAAAAAAGATAATGAAGGTTTTAATAGATGATAATCCAAATCTTAATTAATTAGAAGTTTAATTTTAAAATTAATTTAATTAAAAAAATAAAAAATACAAACACCTTTAAGATAATTCCAAACTGTAATCTTAATTAACTAAAAGTCTATTATATAATAAGTTTGTTAAAAAACTTGACAACCTTTAATACATAATAATTAAACAAATCATCAAATTATAAATAAACAAACAAATTTATAATATATAAAAAAACCTGTTTTTTTTTTAAATGCCATAGTGACACATCAATAAAAAATATATGCCATTTGTATTGGTATGACTATTGGCTATCTGCCATGTCAACAGTAATAACACTGGTCTTCGTTTCCATAAATCAACCTTAAAAAATTGTTCATACATGTATTATCAAAATTTATATTTGATGTTATCTTTCTTTACGTTTAAAATTTGAAGTAAATAAACAAATTTAAATAAATAAAATAATTAATATATTGCATAACTTAGTTAGAAAATTTTAAATTTATCATGTTAACAGAATAACGACACATTTATTGTTATGGACTGGTCATTCAAATTTTGAAAGGTTACCTTCTAAACCCGTAACCATCATTCTTTTTCATCAAAAGTTAAATTTTATAATATTTTTCTTCAGAATTTTATATTAGTTTTCTCGACAATTTATAGCGAAAACTATTTTTTATCAAAAAAATTCAATTTAGAATAATAAAATTGACTTTGTGATGAAATTATAGACAAAGTAACTTCATGCGGCTTATATGTTTAGACTTGGATCACATTAGAAGTTGGAGAGAGAATGATCCAGAGATGTTCGTCCAAAATTACGATGAAAAAAATGTGTTGAAATTTGAATGTTAGCCTAAGCATGCCTCAAAGCTCATTTTACATTCCGGAACTACTATACATGTATATATATATATACCAATCACATCTCCAGCTTAGCTTTAGTCCGAACTCGATTTCCAACTTTAACAAAATTACCAGAAGAAACCTGAATTCATTCATGCCAATGGTCTCAGCTCATCATTTATTTGGGAGTCGAAGGAGTAGGAGAAGTTGGAGGCTTCAAGCATTCATACCTACAAAAAGAACAGATCATAAGTTTTGAATATAATTCCGGAAAAATAGAGAACGAGATATAAAGAAAACATACATGGGGTATGGTGAAAGTGGCCTTGGCTTCACTGCTGTGGTGTTTTCCACTGTGGAGGCAATGGGAGATCCGTTGTCTATTGGGGCTGGTGGTGGCGGTGGCGGTGGTGGTGGTGGGGAATCTGATGCAATTTCTGATGTTGCAGACGTAAAAGATGGCGTCTCTTTGGCTCCACTTGGTGTTGGGGTTGGAGAGGTAGGTGGCTTCAGGCTCTCGTAACTGTGGAATAGCAAAAAACGTTTTAAAAAAAGGACACTGAAAGCTCAACCTGTAATGGTAATTATAGATATCAACTTACGCAGTGTAGGGAGATAGAGGCCTGGTTGTTTGTAACCCTACAATCACTGGTGTAGGTTCGGCTGTAATAGCTGTGGTTTCGGATTTTGTGCTAGTTTCAGAATCAGTAGAAGTTGTTGATACTGCTTCCACTACCACCTTACTGCTGCCTGCAATTTCTGATGTTGCAGACGAATAAGATGGCGTCTCTTTGGCTCCACTTGGTGTTGGAGTTGGAGAGGTAGGTGGCTTCAGGCTCTCGTAACTGTGGAATAGTAAAAAATGTTTAAAAAAAATTGACACTGAAAGCTCAACCTGTAATGGTAATTATAGATATCAACTTACGCAGTGTATGGAGATAGAGGCCTGGTTGTTTGTAACCCTACAATCACTGGTGTAGGTTCGGCTGTAATAGCTGTGGTTTCGGGCTTCGTGCTAGTTTCAGAATCGGTAGAAGTTGTTGATACTGCTTCCACTACCACCTTACTGCTGCCAGGTGCCGTTGGAATCGGGGATGTAGGAGGTTTCAAACCTTCATAGCTGTGACAGTAAACCCAAAAATAATATAGAAAAAACTAAAATGAAAATCAGTGCATTTTTGTTTTCTGGGAAGCAAAAGCTTAACAACAGATATGCAAACGAATATGGCTTACACGGTATATGGAGAGAGTGGTCTTGTTGATGCTGTTTTTGACTGGGGTTGGGCTACAGATGCAATGCTTGGACTCTCAGAACTGGTGCTCTTAGAAGCAGGCTCGGGTTCTTTGCTAATTTCTGGTTCCTGATAGCACAAAAAAATTTAAGTACTTTACAGCGATATATGTAAAGAAGAGTTCTATAGCTGATACCCCATCAGCTTATGTCTTTATAATTCGGAAAGTACATACCTTTGGCTTTGGCTGGGAAGGTACTGCACGTTGAGGTGGTATTTTTGCGAGGAGGTCCTCCATCGGAGTCAATGGCACTGTTGTTTCGGCAATTACTTCCATTACTTTGCAATATGAGAGGGTGGGGTTTTTGGCCATAAATGCAAGGAGTTCTGCCACCTGATATTAATAACAAATGACAATGTTTACAGGACAAAATCCGAGTTGTATTAAAAACTGTATGCAATGGAGCTACTGTCAGTCGTATTGAATCGTCGTATCCTATCCCATCATAATATATGGATTATAGGGAACATAAACAAAAAGACTTGAGTGATAAGTAAAAAAGCAAGGGAAGTTTGGTGGAAGAAAACCTGAAGATTTGATACTAGACCACCAAATAAAGTATCCTCTGTAGACAGGGTTAGATTATGTGTTTCCTTGAAAGAATCCGTAGGACGCTCCATACCTCCAGGTCTCACTATCTGAAATTGTATTACAAAACGACATAGGTTTGTATGTGTTTAGACTTTAGGTAACCATGTAAGGCATAGTTTGATCAAACTCACAGTGTAAGGAATCCCACTAGCAAGCAGTGCTTCTTCCGCCTTCCGTTTCCAGCATAGTACTCCCCAGAACAAACTCCAAATCGAAAATAGGAATTACAATCAATGCAAGTATCATTTCAATGCGAATATTAAAGATGCAAATTCTTCCAAGTCAATGTGTGTACGGAAGAGTCGTGTGGTTTAGAAAATTAAACTCACTTCAATACAGCAGCAGGAAATCCAAACTTGTTTGTTCCCAAAGAAGTAACCAGAATAAAGTGTTTTGCTTTTGCAGCAGTAGCTGCACATTTGAAAGAAGCACTTCAATTCAGCCTTTTTAGTCCCAGTAATCGATTTGTATCAACTCGAATGACATTTCATCTTCTAAACAACAAAACAAAAGCTATAACTCATTTTCTATATGCATAATATCAAATAAAAACATATATATGCTCATTTCATTTGCTCTTTTTTCTTTTAATTGGCATAAATGTTCATATCTAGATAAAAGAATACTGACATTCAATCCCATGCTACAAAGAAAAGAAAATCAATACAAAGTCCTTGTCTAGCAAATTGTTTAAGCACTATACAGTATACATTTAAAGGGCATTCAGGATTAATTAATCAGGCCACCATGACAGAAGATAAAAGTCTTGGCCATAGAATGTTCTGATGAAGCTGACATTGAGCTTCCTCGCTAAATCATGTACAGTCAAGTATAATGCAAAAAGGTTTTACTAGTTTAGCAATCAAAATCTTATATACCTGCATCAATAAGGTTTTTTGTAGCTTGAAAGTCGATACGATATGGTCCTGTAACATCGAATATCTCCTTCTCACTGGCCCCAATGCAGCATATAACTGTTGAAGCCTTGCCCAATGCTGGTTTAATCTGCTCTGGTTTCTCCAAGTCACACTCCACAAGTTCAAGCTTCTCTATAGCTGGGCTACAGAGTACAGACCAGCGGAATTATGTTATTTGCGGTTGGATCATCTCCCTTTTGATATAAATTAAAATCTAAACAGGTCAACTTCCACATAATCATCATGGTCACAGGAATTATGACTGGCAGGGTACTTCTAGGGAGTTGTTCTCTTACGCTGTCTTCCATCAGATAATGCTTCATCAAACTTCATCTGCTTCACGCTCTGCAAGAAAGACAATGCTTTTGTTCATTAATCTTCTAAAAAACTGAAGCAGATGATCAATCCAGTGACTAATGAAACTCATACTTTGACCAAAGATTCCGCTCTTTGAGTGCTTCGTACACCAGCTCGAACATTGAATCCTAATTTCAAAAGCTCCCTACACAAAGCTTTACTTATTTAACGGAGTCAAGAACCAAGTACAAAAATTTGATAATTCTTTAGTGCCAAATTGACCTTACTGTTCGCGAACCAACTTTGCCAGTTGCTCCTGCAACAAAGATGATATTTCCATCTGTTTCACCATCTTTTGTTTTTGTTTCAGCAGGCTGCAAACCAAGTGCTGCACCTTACATAAAACAAAATGATTTCTTTTTATTCAGATAGATGAAAAGTGTGACATCATCCTTTAGTTAGACCCTGACCTCAACAACCACAAAGCAAAATGCTATTTTGATTTTTGCATCCACAATTTCAGTTCCAACACAAGTAATTTAAACTTGCATCGATGTTCCAGAAAACTGGGCAGCCATATTATTTTTCGAAAAGAAACCAAGTCTAGATAGTACTCCATGGCTATCGAGTTAACTTAATTATTGAAAGGAAATGCCAGGCAAACCTTACAGACAATTCCCCTCTTTATTTTGTATTATCCTGACAACGACCATGGACTACTGTACAATCCGCATTGCTCTTAAAGATATTTTCATTCCCTTTAGGTTTTCATAATCATCACTCCACATCAATAATACAAAGCATCGTTGGATTAACAACCCTAGTAAAGAACAACTACTAGCCAATTTATCACCCAAAAATACAACACGTTCTATACAATCAACGAATCGAAACTCCATGCTCATAACCACTCACTGATATTCAAGGAAATCAAACTAGCTTACCTCAAAGACAAAAGTAAAAGCATAAAGCAACTACGAATTAAAATTAACGATTCACATTGCAAAAGTTAAGGAAAATAAACAGCATTGACATAATACCTGAGGCTTGAACATTGAATCGAACAGGTATATGATTTACGCCATTTGATTGAAAAATTCTCTTCGTAGGGAAGGATTTGATGAAATGGCGATAGCATATGAATTGTTGGTTTTGGATGAAGGCTTTTGTAGGTATGCTACTAACGACCGGCGACTGAATTGACCGAAGCTCCATTAAAGCTTCTGATCAAAATTGAATTTCAGGTTTTGTGTGTGTGTGTGAGAGAGAAAGCGCGCTAACGTGTGAGATATCTTCTAGTTTATGGTTAATGAATTCAACTTGGCAGTTGTGGCATCCCCTGCTCTGCATCCGGATATGGTGGACCCCAACCCCAAAACATCCTTTGGAATCGGACCTGCTGACTCAGTGGGTTGATACGGGTCAAACAATTTGGGTTGGGCCATGATACCTGTAAAATAATACCCAAAACATATTGTATGGCATTATTATTATATCTTGTATATTTAATAATTATATTTTAGAGTAAATTATAAAAATGGTCCTTGTGGTTTGTCTAAAATTTTGGAAATGATCCCTCAACTTTAAAAGTTGCATAAATGGTCCCTAACTTAACGATTTACTTTCAAATTTAGTCTCTCGTCCGTTAAGCAACCGTTAAACTTTTTAAAATGACATTTTTACCCTTTTAAATTTGGTCCCTGATGTTTGCAATACTTACGCATATGGTCCTTGATGGTAATTTATTAACTTTTATCTTATTATTTAATTTTTCTTTTTTATTTCATTACATTTTTAATAACATTATTAACTTTTTAACTTATTATAGTAATAAATTTTTATTAATATTAAGTACATAAATCGTTTGATTTTTAGTATATATTAATCAATTTTTATTAAATTTAAGTATACAAATCTTTATATTCATATGTGTATTTTATATATTACAAATAATTTTTAATTGTAAAGAATGATTTGTTATTCTAATAATAATTATTATTTATATTGTTGTGGTTGTTGTTTGAAATTCGATTTCATCACAAATTAATGTTAAATGTAAAATATCAACGTGTTTCCTATTTAAATTTTGTAAGATTTGTACTTGGATATCGATTTTATTGATTATGGGTATTTTCGTAAAAAAATGAGTTTTTTACTATATTTTGTTAGTATTTTGATTATTTTCCAAATGAATTGTGTACTGATTTTGATCTTGTTATGTTTTGGACCCCTGATGTTAAGATTTATGAGTTTTCTATGAAGTACGTAATGACACGTCGTTCTATATTAATTAAGATCAAATCGGGTTTTTTGGTTTTTGAAACAAAAGAACCGTTCAGTTTAATCATGTTTGGTTTTCAGATTTTCAGATTTGGATTATCAGTTTAATTTTGGTTTTTTACATGCTCGCTCTTTGGGCTTAATTTTAGGCTTAAATCCTAGGGTTGCGTTTAGTTAACGAAAATTAGTCATTTTTCAAATTATAGTTTTTAGAAAAAAGACAAGTATTTCTATAAAAGTGAAAACTTGTTTAGATTATAAAGTTTTAGTTTTAAGAATATAAGATGAGTTACGGATAATTACTTTGCAAACCCGTCCCCATCTCCGACGGGTAATTACTTTGCATCCCCCTCCCCGTCCCCGACGGGTAATGGGGATTCCCGTCGGGTATTCAGGGATTTTTACCCGCTTAATTTTACGTTATATACTTTATAATTAATGTTTATGAAATAGAAAAATTGGACATAAAATATATATTTATGTATTTAATTAATATAACACTATATTAATAACTCCAAACAAAAAAATATTAATTGATCGATCACCTAATAAAAATTGCTATAACGGTTCTTTTGTTTCAAAAACCAAAAAATCCAGTTTGATCTTAATTAATATAGAATGACGTGTCATTACGTACTAAAAAAAACACGTAAATCTTAACATCAATGGCCCAAAATATAACAAGATCAAACCAATACACAAATCATTTGGAAAATAATCAAAATACTAACAAAATATAGAAAAAAACTCATATTTTTTTTTTACGAAAATACCCAAAATCATTAAAATCAATATCCAAGTACAAATCTTACAAAATTTTAAATAGGAAACACGTTGATATTTTACATTTAACATTAATTTGTGATGAAATCAAATTTCAAACAACAACCACGATATAAATAAAATTTATTATTAGAATAACAAATCAATCTTTACAGTTAAAAATTATTCGTAATATATAAGATACACATATAAATATAAAGATTTGTATACTTAAATTTAATAAAAATTGATTAATATATACTAAAAATCAAACGATTTATATACTTAATATTAATAATATAAAATTATTACTATAATAAGTTAAAAAAGTTATTAATGTTATTAAAAATGTAATGAAATAATAAAGAAAAGATAATAATAAAATAAAAGTTAATAAATTACCATCAAAGACCATATGCGTAATTAATTGCAAACATCAGGGACCAAACTCAAAAGGGTAAAAATGTCATTTTAAAAAGCTTAACGGTTGCTTAACGGACGAGGGACCAAAATTGAAAGTAAACCGTTAAGTTATGGACCATTTATGCAACTTTGAAAGTTGAGGGACCGTTTATATAATTTTAGACAAACCACAAGAACCATTTTTGTAATTTACTCTATACTAGTCTATATCCCCGTGTATAACATGGGTTTTATTTAAAAAAAAGAGTAAATTACAGAAATGGTCCCTGTGGTTTGTTCAAAATTATGGAAACGGTCCCTCAACTTTCAAAGTTGCAGTGGCGGTCCCTCAAACCACTTTTTACTTGCAGAATTGGTCCTTCTGTTTCTAAAATTTTTAAAAATGACGATTTTGCCCTTCTTTCAATTACAAGTTTGGTAATTTCAATTTTGGTCCATTTTCTTACTTTTTCATTTTTTATTTTAAATTTGAAATGTTAATTTAATAATTTATGATTTGATTCATTATCAATTATATTATTATTATTATTATTATTATTATTATTATTATTATTATTATTATTAATTATTCCTATTTATTTTGTAAAATAAATCTATATGTCTTTACTAAAAATTATGTTTATTTATATACTTAATTAGTTAAGTTATGCATCTTTTTATGTATTCAGTTTATTTATTAAAGTTTTATTTATTTATATTTTTTTGGTTAAACTATTTGTACAAAATACTAAAATTAAATCAAAACGTATTAACGTAACAAAATATATTATTGTAAATAAACTAAAATATAAATATAATTCATTATTTCTAATATCTATAAAGATTAATATATATAAAATATAAATACAATATCTTATTTCTTACATATTTAAATAATAATAAATAGATAAGATTTAAATCTTTATTCAAATTATAACTTATATGTACTTTATCTATAAGTCTAATTAAAAAAATATATTAGTTGTTTATTTATAAAATGATTTGTAAAATTATTTATTTTTAATATATATTAGTAAATTAATAAATTGTAAGACATTTTTTTAAACCAACCAAATAAAATAATAAATTTAAATAAAAACATATTGGCGTAAAAAATATTTAAATCAAAAACAATAAATTAGTAAATTTAAATCAAAAGGTTTGAATTAGTAAATATAAATCAAAATTTACGTAAATTCAAATTTATATCTTATATATACTTATCTATATATCTAAATAACTTAATATAAAGAGTAAATTACAGAAATGGCCCCTGTGGTTTGTTCAAAATTATGGAAACGGTCCCTCAACTTTCAAAGTTGCAGTGGCGGTCCCTTAAACCACTTTTTACTTGCAGAATTGATCCTTCTGTTTCTAAATTTTTTAAAAATGACGATTTTGCCCTTCTTTTAATTACAAGTTTGGTAATTTCATTTTTGGTCCTTTCTTAATTTTTCATTTTTGGTTTTAAATTTGAAATAATAATTTAATAAATTATAATTTGATTCATTATTAATTATTATTATTATTATTATTATTATTATTATTATTATTATTATTATTATTATTATTAATTTTACCTATTTATTTTGTAAAATAAATCTATATTTCTTTACTAAAAAATATTTTTATTTATATACTTAATTAGTTAAGTTATGCATCTTTTTATGTATTCAATTTATTTATTAAAATTTTATTTATTTATATTTTATTGGTTAAACTATTTGTATAATTTATTATTTATACTTTTCATCAAACTATTTCATTACTTTTAATAATTCTGAATTTGTGTAAATTTTGAATTATATTTACTAATTCATTACGTTTTGATTTATGTTTGCTAATTATTATTTTTGATTTAAATATTTTGTTACGCTAATAAGTTTTTATTTAAATTTATTATTTTATTTGTTTGGATTTAAATATTTTGTTATGTCAGTACGTTTTGATTTCAATTTATTATTTTATTTGTTTTGATTTAAAATTTTGCTACGTTAATACTTAAGTGAAAATTAAAATATTTAAGTGAAAACGAATAAAACATATTAATGTATAAACAAAACTTGTAAATCAAAAAGAGTAAACACTATATTGAAATCAAAGCGTATATGCATAACAAAATATTAAAAATTAAAAAATTTAAATAATAAATTTAAATCAAAACGTATTAATGTAACAAAATATATTATTTTAAATAAAATAAACTAAAAGATAAATATTATTCATTATTTTTTCTAATATCTATAAAGATTAATAAATATAAATTATAAATACAATATATTATTTTTACATCTTTAAATATTAATAAATAGATAAGATTTAAATCTACATTTAAATTATATGTTATAAGTACTTTATCTATAAATCTAATTTAAAAAAATATTATTTGTTTGTTTATGAAATGATTTGTACAATTATTTATTTTTAATATATATTAGTAATTTAAGGCATTTTTTTAAAACCAAACAAATAAAATAATAAATTTAAATAAAAACATATTAGCGTAACAAAACATTTAAATCAAAAATAATAAATTAGCAAACTTAAATCAAAATGTAATGAATTAGTAAATTTAAATCAAAATTTATCAACGTAATGAAATAGTTTGATGGAAAAGTATAAATGATAAAATTATACAAATAGTTTAACCAATAAAAGATAAATAAATAAAACTTTAATAAATAAATTGAATACATAAAAAGATGCATAACTTGACTAATTAAGTATATAAATAAAAATAATTTTTACTAAAGAAATATAGATTTATTTTACAAAATAAATAGATATAAATGATGATGATGATGATGTGATAATAATAATAATAATAATAATAATAATAATAATAATAATGATAATGAGAATAATAATAATAATATAATTAATAATGAATCAAATCATAAATTATTAAATTATTATTTCAAATATAAAACCAAAAATGAAAATTAATAAAAGGGACCAAAATTGAAATTACCAAACTTGTAATTAAAAGAAGGGCAAAATCGTCATTTTTAAAAAATTTAGAAACAGGAGGACCAATTCTGCAAGTTAAAAGTGGTTTGAGGGACCTTCACTGCAAGCTTGGAAGTTGAGGGACCGTTTCCATAATTTTGAACAAACCACGGGGACCATTTCTGTAATTTACTCTAATATAAAATATATATAAACATTATATATTATGTAAAATTAAAATTTCGAATTGTATCGACTAAATATATATAAATTTAGGAATAAAAAGTAAAAAATGTTAAAAATTAACTATTGATCATGACTATATAAAAAGATATATATATATATATATATATATATATATATATATATATATATATATATATATATATATATATATATATATATATATAATGTGACGAATAACCGTACTTTATTTTTATTTTTATATAATAATTAATATTAAATTATTTAATTTAAGTTTCCATACATTTCATTTAACCAATTATTTATAAAAAATTATTCACGTAATACGTGGGTTCATAAACTAGTTCTTTATTAAATAAATTGAATACATAAAAAAATACGTAGATTATTAAATTAAGGATAAAAATAATTGTTAAGAAATAATTATATATTTAATTTTAAAAATAAATAGGTATATATAATAATAATAATAATAATAATAATAATAATAATAATAATAATAATAATAATAATAATAATAATAATAATAATAATAATAATAATAATAATATAAAGATTTAAATAATAATTTGTTAAATCAATATTTCAAATTTAAAATCAAAATTTAAAAGTTTAAGGAAAAGGACCAAAAGTGAAATTAAATTAAATAGTTGAGGGACTAAACTTGTAATTAATAAAAGGGTAAAATCGTCATTTTTGAAAAGTTAAGACACAGAGGGACCTTTTTTGCAAGTAAAATGTGATTTGAGGGACCACCACTGCAACTTTGAAAGTTGAGGGACCATTCCCGTAATTTTACACAAACCACAAGGACCATTTTTGTAATTTACTCTAAAAAAAATAATGTTAATAATTTGTAGTATCTACTTATACAACCTAATAAATTTAAATATAAATTCAAATTTGAGTTTCATATTATATTAGATAAGATTTAGTTTAGAATTAGATTTGATTAGATATCATTTAAATTAATTTTGAAATAGGATTAATTATAGATTTAGAAAACATAATTTCCAAATGGCAGTAGGAGGTGATGCCACGTGGCAAAAGCATACAACGACACGTGGCAAAATAGTTAGTCTTTTAATAGTATAGATAGATTTTATGTGAAATTTAAAATTTTATAACGAAACATATGAAATTTCCCTAATAACTAATTGAAAAAGTCATTTATATAGTTTTAAGAAAACATCTTTATTAAAATTATCTGTGTAATACAGGTTAATAAAATAGTAATTAATAATACAACGATCCTTAAAAGATTTTATTATTTTACATGCAATCCAATTCCATAAGGATTTAAACCGAAGATCCCATGTAACCTCCTCCTTTCTTTGCTCTCATGTAATCGGTTACCATCGCTCCTACCGATAAACATGGTCCATCAAATATTGTTTTTATTGTTTTGGCCGCAATTTCTGTTGCTGCAGTTTATTTACTTGGTTGCTTCAAATAGCTTATAAGTTTTTTAAAGTAATAAGTAAATAAGTAGTGGTTACAAAATGTTTTGTTAAAATATAATGTTTATGATTAGTTTGAAAACTAAATAACATATAAATAGTTTTTTAAGGGAAAATTTTATATATATCATTGTAAACTTTAAATATTACGCATACATCTTTACAAACTTTCTTATTACATTAAATCTCACATAATCCAAATGACTGTTTTAAATATATTTTATCGGCTTCAAGTATCTCATCAAGAAGTTTTTAAATATGTGGCTCGGAGGTCACGAGACGACTCTCGCCAAAAATTCATCATCAACTTCGTCACTGGGCCCTTGCGCATCACAATGTCTCTAGCAAATGATTTTCCTAGTGAATCTTAGAAGCGTTTTGTACGTTGTCAACACTTCCTCTACTGGTCCCCTTGCTGCTATTGAATACTCTTTTTTAGGTTGTTACAGATTATGCCGTTGACTGGCACATGAACAATTCATATATGAAGCAGTCAAGAAACGATGCAAGTTAGCTTTTTGGATGGTTGTAAAATATGAGTATTACCCTTTTTGTATATTTGGTAGAGATCGCAATGGGTGCGTGTTGGGAATTCGTATCGTTTTTTATAAAAACAAAAACATTAATCAAATTAACGCACAACGGAAGGTTTTTAAAATCCGAATTTCATACACGGATCATCAAGTAAAATGACATAAAAAACAAAGAAATAAAAAATAAATAGCGTACACTAAAAGCTACTTCCCGTACATTCTCATTTGAAGCTTATATTTTTTAGAAAATTTTCATAAAATGACATGTCAACCAAAACTTTTAGCTTGAGTTTTTAAAATCGAAGCTCAAGTTCTCATAACATCTTAAAATTTGCATGCCAAAAATAGGCGAAATTTTAATGTTTAAGTGTGTATATAACTATATAATTATATACATATATATATATATATATATATATGAATATGGTTCGAGAGAGTACCACCCAAATGCAGCGCACCAGAAGGTACCACCTTTAAAAAAACTTTTTAAAATTTTTTTTTTCATAAACATGTTTTAATTAACATTATGAAGATCGTATGTAAATTTCACATACATTCACATCTCCTAGCTCCTAAAAAATGATGTGAACACACAGTTACAAAATTTTGAAGACATGTGAACATGCATTTATGTGATGTGTGTTTTCATGCACTTAGAGTGTTCGGATTTGCGTGAAATTCACATATGATCTATGTAATGTTAATTAGAACATGTTCATGAAAAAAAATTTCAAAAAAATTACTTTTAAGGGTGGTACCTTCTGGTGCGCTGCATTAGAGGTGGTACTCACTTGAACCTAAATCATATATATATATATATATATATATATATATATATATATATATATATATATATATATATATATATATATATATATATATATATATATATATATATATATATATATAGGGGTGGGTTCAATGAAAAACCATTATGCACCTGAAAACTATGGAAACCCACGCATACCGTCCGATTTGGTGCATTTCATGATAAACGCGATGGCATGATCGTAAATAAAGTGATGCATCACGCGGGAAATTTGATGCAACACGCGGGTTTTAGATGCATCACGCGGGGAAGTTGATGCATTTGTGGTGGTGCAGTGCGGTTTTCACAAGTTTTCAAGTGCATAGTGGTTTTCCATTGAACATATATATATATATATATATAGACACACACGCATACCGACACACACATGGTATCATGGACTTCAAAGAAGGTACGGTACATATGAAAATTCAAGTTGGAAAAATAAAAATTTAAAAAATCAAAATGGGTAAATCTATGGGCCTTATAGCAACCCGACACGAAACAAAGTTGATGAAACTTGACTTCAACACGAAAATAAATGCATCAAAATTGGATTTATACATCTTTACTTTTCTTACATAAAAGTATAAAACGATAAAAGGTAAAACTGCATAAAATAGCAACTTACTGTACATAAAGTTTTTATTACAGCAACCTACCAAATAATTCGTCCAAAATAGCATCCTATCATTTTAACTTTTTTTATTAAAGCATTAAACTCTAGAAAAATTATTCCATAATAGCAATCGTTGATGACTGGGTGTGGTTGGGTGCTGACTAGGCATCCACGTAAGCTGCCATGTCAGCACCGGGTTTGCGCAAAATAGCAACGTACCGCTAAAATAGCAACATATCATAAAATAGCAACGCACTCCTAAAATAACAACATATCATAAAATAGCAATGTATTAATTTTATATATTTTTAGTCTTAAATATTATACGAACAACGTCATTTTTTTATAGGAAAAATTAAAATTTTGATCGGTTGATCATTTTTCTCCGTTCAAAATAATTACAAAACGAAATTTCCGTCGTTTTTTACATTCGAAAAAAATTGAAAACCAATATAATGCATCATTATTTTTATATAAATGGTTCTTTTTTTTCGTTTGAACAAATTAAAAATCATGATGGTCATTGATTTTTCCCGTTTAAAAAAGTTTAAAATTCTAATGGATAGTTGTTTTTTCCGTATCAAAAAATTAAAATTACAAATGACAAAATATTTCAGTTTTCTATATATTCGAATGGAAAAAAGAAAATAAATTGGTTTTATACTTCGAACGAAAAAAATGATGAACACATTGAATTTTTAATTTTTTGTTGATTGAAAAAAAAATTACAAACATTTTTTGGTTAATTAAATTAAATTTAAGTTTAAGATTATAAAAATATTTAGGATTAAAATATTTCGGTTTTTGGTTAAAACTATATAAAATTAATACATTGCTATTTTGTGATATCTTGCAATTTTAGGAGTACATTGCTATTTTACGCAGTACGTTGCTATTTTACGCTTACATTGCTATTTTGCGCAAACCCGGTGCTGACTTGGCAGCTTACGTGGATGCCTAGTCAGCACCCAACCACACCCAGTCATCAACGGTTGCTATTATGGAATGATTTTCTAGAGTTCAATGCTTTAATAAAAAAAGGTAAGATGGTAGGATGCTATTTTGGACGAAATTTTTGGTAGGTTGCTGTAATAAAAACTTTATGTACAGTAGGTTGCTATTTTGTGCAGTTTTCCCACGATAAAAACCTGATAATACAATCCAAACACGATCCGATTGTTTTCTAGGGTATTATAACTCGTTTACAAATTGAAAGTTGATACATATTTATTTAACCTCATTTTACAAAAGTTTTGCAAGTAAGTAAAAATAACACAGCAATTTTACTGCGCTTCCTTCCAATGACATCTCTTCGACTTATCAGCCCCTTCTCCGCTTATAGCGAACTATCAGTGCCGGATGTCGGACTCTTCCGGTGTCCGAAACCTCTGTCCATCCGATGCTCCACCGGAGATGCTCCTTCCCCGTCGATGTCCCATGGCTCTGACTTCGATGCCAAAGTTTTTCGACATAACTTGACTAGAAGCCAGAACTACAACCGGAAAGGCTTCGGTCATAAAAAGGAGACTCTTGAGCTCATGAATCAAGAGTATACTAGTAAGAATTATTCTACTTTTTGTTAATATATTCCTGAATTTACATAAATTGAACTATGATCGTCCGTTTGGTATGACGGTTTCATGTGTATTTAATCAATCTATAGTTGTTTGAATTTTGTTCGTATGATCCATCAACTTATCCGCTATAGCATACAAATTGATCCTTTCGTTTTTTGTTTTTTGTTTTTTTTTTTTTTTAAGTAGGTAAGGGATGGGGAATTTGGACGCCTTTGTTTTTCTATATCCTCCCCTGGAATTTTTAGAACAGGTCATAAGGCTACTACATTCAAAGTTTCATAATACAACGAGTTTATACTAGGAGTATTCTGAACTGTACATAAATCAATCATCAGCGTTTGTTAGATATGACGCATTAAACTGAATTTTGATCAACTTATAGTGAAGTTGAAATTTATTGTAATGATCGTTTGACTTTCCTGCAACAATCAATAAACCTAGGAATTGAAATTAGTAACATATTCATTATATCGTTTAAATTATGAATCTTACTGATTGAGATTAACTGCATTGGTGTTTGCTGATATGCTGATGTTTAAGGTGATATCATAAAAACGCTCAAGGAGAACAATTATGTATACACATGGGGAAATGTTACTGTGAAGCTTGCAGAAGCTTATGGCTTTTGCTGGGGTGTTGAACGTGCGGTTCAGATTGCTTATGAAGCTAGAAAACAGTTCCCTGATGAGAAGATTTGGATCACAAATGAAATTATTCACAACCCTACTGTTAACGAGGTATAGTTACGACTTACCTGGATTCGTTTTTACTGACCAGTATATAAGAAGCCTAGGGTTAGTTTCTTTTTGTGATGAACACTTTGGGGGCCTATACACATGTTTTGCTTTCAGTTGATCCATGATTCCCTTTTACTTGAATGCATTGTAATAAATCTTTCTTTGTGAACACTTGTGTTACTCATTTACTTGCAGAGGATTAGTATATCTATGTTAAACACTTTTGTGTTCTTATGTTTTGTTTTTAATCTTTTCATTTCTTAGTGCTCCCGCTTGTTCAGTTGGTTTATCAACCAGTCTATTAGCTGATTACATGTTTGTTCTATTTGTTCTGGAATCATAGATGCGATCAGTTCATACATCATTAGACTTTTTGCAATCATTTTCTATTTTAGTAGGCATCACATTGAATAAATGTCTATCAGTTAATGGCTTAATGTAACTTTTTTCCTGGTTTCAATCTCTATGCAACTGTAATAATATTTGTTTTGGACTGTTCTCACAAAATAGACATGGTGTTTCTGTTTGAAGCTTTATATCTATCGCCAAAATTATGTCACCTTCTTTGTCGGTAAAAGATTTTAATTATAAAGCTAAAAGCTCTATACATGGTTCTCTTTGCCATTTCATGTCATAAAAATGTGTTTGGCATAGTTTGGCTTTGCATTCTGTCTATTCAGCCTTTTCACCTTTCTATATGTTTTCATTTGTTTCATGTATTTATGTTCTCCTTGCTATGAAACAATTTGATATCATCGATATTGTAGTCAACCATCTCAAATTCAGTGAAAACATCACTTCTGTAATGCCAGAGGCTAGATGAGATGGATGTTAAAAATATTCCCATTAAGGATGGTGAGAGACAATTTGATATCATCGATAAGGGCGATGTTGTGATTTTGCCTGCTTTTGGGGCTGCAGTCAATGAGATGCTGACTTTGAGTAATAAACAAGTTCAAATTGTTGACACGACATGCCCATGGGTATCTAAGGTATTTTCTCTTATCTTTTCATAATTACTTTTCCCTGTTTCCCTCCTTGTCTATGCACTTCAAAATCATGTATTGATTCACCTCATTTTATAATTTCATATCATTATCTATTATTCTATTTGGCATACAAGGTGTGGAATTCCGTCGAAAAGCATAAGAAGGGGGATTATACTTCTATAATTCATGGTAAATATTCCCATGAGGAGACCGTAGCGACAGCATCTTTTGCAGGAAAGTATGTCATTGTGAAGAATATGGATGAGGTATGCTTAAAGTTTGTTCTTTAATATTTCTTTGTTTTGTTACTTGTTCTGCATCTTAAGGCAATCATCGTTTAGTTAAGATGTATGAAACGTTTATCCACGATCTTACGTCTTGACCCAGGCCTCATATGTGTGTGATTACATTCTTGGTGGTGAGCTTGATGGATCTAGCTCAACAAAAGAAGCTTTTTTGGAGGTTTGTTATCTTTTAAATATATTAAAGGTTAATTTCTTTTATATGCCAGGCTAGATTTTCCATGAAAAAAGGAAACAAGAATCCAACTTTTGCCTCTACGGACCCACCCCCTTGGACCTCCAACCAATGAGGGCGGATAATCCTTCTTTTTGTCTTAAAGATTTAGGGATTGCTTGCAGAAATTCAAATTTGCAGTTTCTAAAGATTTTAATCCAGACACCGATCTTGTCAAAGCTGGTGTCGCAAACCAAACTACAATGCTGAAGGGAGAAACAGAGGAGATCGGTTGGTTGCATTTTCCAAATTTGAACACCGTAATATGCAGCCTGTGATGCTTACTTCCTTTTTCATTTTTTTCTCCAGGGAAATTAGTAGAAAGAACCATGATGCGTAAATACGGAGTTGAGAATGTCAACAAACACTTCATAAGTTTCAACACTATCTGTGATGCTACTCAAGTAAGTGCTTTTATTCTAATAAAATAAAACTTTGCCATCTCGATCTTCATTCCCCCTCCAACAGTATGCGCTTTATTCAAAATGTAATCCAATCTTCTAGGAGCGACAAGACGCAATGTATAAATTGGTGGATGAAAAGTTGGATCTTATATTAGTAGTTGGTGGCTGGAACTCGAGCAACACTTCACACCTACAAGAGATTGCTGAAGATCGCCGTATTCCATCTTATTGGGTTGACAGTGAACGGAGAGTAGGTCCTGGGAACCACATAACTTACAAGTTAATGGTAACGACTAACTGACTTGCTACTTCACTATTAACTTTCTGGTTTGGATAATTTATTCTCGGTTCATTTACATTCGCACCGTTTCATTTTAACAGCATGGGGAGTTGGTTGAGAAAGAAAACTGGCTACCAAAGGGCCCTGTAACAATCGGTGTCACATCTGGTGCATCTACACCTGACAAGGTAACTCTTACTTATCTCATGACTTTGGTTCATCAGAATGTTCGAAATAGATGGTTTGGTTTATTGTTCGTTCAAACTGGATTGATATATAGGTTGTTGAAGATGTTCTTATGAGGGTATTTGAGATAAAACACAAAGAAACCCTACAGATGGCGTAGATTAGGTTTGTTGTACTCTGCACCTCAACACATGATGTCTTATTTGTATAATAATCATTTGTGGTTCCTCTTATGCTAAATCGATGAACTAGGCTCGACATGTTTACGGCCTTATCAATGTTAAGGTTGAAATATATGTTAATCGCTCTTAATCGATCAACCGAAATAGTACAAGTTATAAATACAGAAGCTACATCTTGTATAATTTTGATAAAAAAGACAATAAGTTTGAAAGGAATGTCTAACCACTTGCCTATTCACAAATAAGGACAAGTGGTTGGTGGCCACAATGAGTTGAAACTTGTTAGTTTGAAACAAATACTTGCAATTATATAAGTGCATATACAAAATCTTGTATTTTTTGTGGCAAATTTAGAACATGTTTGATTGCTTATAAGGTTCCAAATGGTGTTTTCGTTATTAATACATCAAGGTTTTGTTATTCTAACACTAAATATGCAATAAGAGGCATTTGAGATTGAGTTTGAAGATATTTTATGAGTTTTGCAAACTAATAAGCAGATAATAAATTATTGAAAGTATTTGAAGTTAATTACGGGAGTGCAAAATACTCATTGATAAGACAATCAATTTTTGAGTTGGCTTTGATTAATTAACTAGTACAATGACAAAAAAATGACATTGTTATTTATTACTTGGTGATTTTTATTTAACTAGTTTTTATGACTATAACAAATTTATAAAAGAATATCTATAAACAGATTTTCAAACATTGTGATGTCTATAATTCTAATAGCTATATACTTTTTTCTTAATAAATTTAAGTAAAGCTAAAATGCAACATTAAAAATGTGTGAATGCGGTTCAGCAAGTTATAAAAAGTGAAGCACAATTTTTTTTGTATCTGGGAGCTATATAATGAATGTACTCTGAAATATAAGAAACACCATGAACTGTAGTTGTATCCAGCTCCAACTAAATACTACTACATTAACACACATTATATAAGATTTTAAAACACCAACTATATTTCAAAATTAAGTTGCAAGAACTAACAAGCACCATTAAGGGAGAGTTTTAACGACTGTAAGAGAGAGGATAGCATATAGGTTTTGTTCCGTGTTCTCAAGTTGTAAGTTTGTAATCTTTATAGTACAGTTTGAATCGACACATATAAGCACTTATGTATTTAACATTTCCAAACACTATAAAATAGCTTTGTTGCATTTACAAAATGAAGTGGTGGCTGTTAAAGGTCTATGAAAACACTGTTAAAGGTCTAAAGGAGATCATCCAAGTGTGGAGTTTTGTGGCAATTAGGGACTTGATTTGGGTTCTTGGTGATAAGTTGATGAAAATGGATCAATTTATAGTGCATTTAATGGTCTCCCCCATAGATTTTTTAATACTATTATAATACCATACTTTAAGTTTAATATATTAAGTAAATACATATAATTTTATCATTTTACATGACATAAAGGTATAAAAAGTAATAAAAAAAATCTAATGGTCCTTGAATTGAGACACTAGGTTAAATCCAGCTTTAAAATTAAAGTTACACCTCAAATATCATTTTGTTGCTTTAATAGTCAAACATGGTACTGATTAAAACCAGAAAAGACAGAAAGAAAAGTAAAAAACACATGTTGCCACAATGGCATAAACAAGTTTTTAAAAAAACAACAATATGATAAAGTATTATATTGGTAAGAACAAGAACAAGAAACAAATGAACATATGAATGAACAGACCTAGGTTACATTAGAGGTTCAAGCCTAAGTCCTTTTACCTAAAAACATCAAATTTCAACTTAAAGTCTTGTTTTATTTTCCATCACAAGATAAAAACCCATATGTCAAATCCTAGATAATTAGAACAAAATGGGTTATATACATACATTCAATTTGAGTTTCATATCAATTTAAGATGATTATACCAAATCAGAGGAGCGTTCATTGATGATGTGGTGGCTTAATAATCCTTTGCAAGACAACGGTTCTAGCCCGTCTAACATCACGGCTGCAATTGTCTGCCTGCATCCCTAAATCATCGACATTCTTCATAAACGAATTCAGCTTTAACTTTATCTCTTCAATTGCAATTTTCACCATTTCGTCTCCCTCGATAACATGATCAGCCTTTTTCATCAACTCCTCTATATCCATTTGAAGTCTATCAACAAGAACACGAATTGTATCGAGGTCCCTAATAGCCACAAAACCTCCCACTTGCATCGAGCTGATGATCTCCTTTTGACCTTTAATGGCGTTTTCATAGTTTTTCAAAAGGGAATTGATCCACTTCCCCATTGAACCAAGAGGGATTGCAGTTGCGGCAGCAAGAGCAGCAGCCACAGGCGGTGCTGCCATGGCTGCTGCCACCACAGAGCATATTAACACGGCTGCAAAAGTAGCTACAAAGATAACAGATGACACTTTCCTCCAAGTTTGGATGTATTTCACTTTCTTATCCAACTTCATTTTCTTGGTTTGTAACTTCTCAAGCATCACCATTTGTTGTCTATATACCGAATGAAATATCTTGAAGAATTCTTTTGTGAAAGGATCACCAGCATCCTTAAAAATCTTTAAATCCTCAAGAGTCTTCTCGTACCTATTCTCCTCAACACCTTCATCCTCATCAAAATGCTGCAAAGCTACAAGAATCAGCAACTGGCTGTCTCGCACCCTCTTCAAGCATTTATCCAATGCTGCACAAAAATCAAGCGTCTGCAAGCTATTATCGAAATATTCTTCCACCAATTCAAACAGTTCTTGATTCTTCCAAATATCTTTCTTGCAATGTAAGATAACCTTCACAACCTCTTGATTCATTTCTAATAAACATTCTGTAACTTCCTTCAACGTATCGAATGATAAAGCCCGAACTTCAACTCCAACGGCCAAAGTACTGATCACACTGTTTGCCCGAGCATGAATCGCGGCATCGAACGATTGCAAATCTGTATCTGATCGACAAGCAGCTTCATATGCATTAAGCTCAGTAATAATTTGTTGGGTTTCTTTCAAAGACATAGCAGGTGAGCCAGAGGAGGTAGCAGCAGCAGATTTTTTGCTAACATGAGCTCCCATTTTTCCCCTCAAGCAAATAGATCTAAAAAGAAAGGAAACAATACAAAGTTGAAAGATTTCAATCTTAAAAACTACTTTTAATGCGGTTCCGACAGACTTCAAATTAACCCAGAAAATATGCTATAACCCTAAATCTATAAAAATCCCAATTCTCAGCTAGGCAATACAACAAACAGCTAATCTGCAACAATCACACATGAGAAAAACCAATAAAGATCACCAATTTCTTGTAAATTACACAATGAAGTTGCGAAATCAATCAAACCCCAGATCAGAAAAGTCGAGGGGGGCGTACAGAGGCAAGGGTTTTGAGCTAAAAAGACAACAAGTATTGAAATTCAATGAGAGATGAAAAAGCAAAAGAACATGAGAAAGAGAAAGCTGGATAAGATTAGTTATAAAAGAGAATGGAATAAAGACAATGAAGAAGAAGATTGGGGAGGAAGATAAGGATGAAAACGGTTAAAGGGGATTAAGATGAGGAAAAAAAGGGTATGGTTAAGGTTATAGCTTGCACGCATGAACGAATAGGAGATGGAAAACGCGGGAAGCAATGTACTTTCATGTTTACGTCTTTGGAACCGCCATTGGAGCAGATGAGGAGGAGCAAAGCAGGTTTGGATGAATTTTTGTAGGCAGTAAACAGTTGTGAAAACGCGGTTCAAATACTCAGAAACTTAAGCTCAAAGATAAGTGAAAAAAATTGGGAAAGAGTCAGGGAAAGAGAGAGAAATGCAGGTCTGTTCTGTCAGTCTGTGAGTTTTGGTGGAAAATTTGCAGGGAAAATTACATAAAATTAACAAATGTTTTCAAAAATCACTGAAAACACCCTTCAGCTTTTTCACCTTGTTATAACTTCGTTTACATTAATTAAAAAAAAGGAAAAGACATTATTCGTCTTTTGCGGTTTGATGATTTACCTAGATACAGTCTTCCATCCTTAATAATCCCAAATTTCATCACTATTTTGTTAACTTTGTTCGGTTTTAGTCCTTGGTGAGATAAACTTAACGGTCAAACCATTAACTTTGTGATAATAACATTTTTACCCTTTTTAACTATGACCATTTTATTCCTCATGATTTTGTTATTTTCCATTTATAGTACAAAGTCTATCTTTTTATTTATTATTACATTATTGTATTTATATATACAATTATTTTATTTATAAATATAATTATTTTTTAGTATTTTATTTATAAATTTATTTTTAATCAACTAAATAATTTTATCTTCATTATTTATAAGTTTATATTCATTATTAGTTTTAAGATTACATAAATTAATTTAACTTTATAAGAGTTAGGACTGTGCATGATGCTGTTTTTGTACAAAATTGAAACCGAAACCAAAATGTGTCATTTTTAAAACCTAGAAACCGACATTATGCGGTTCATTTTTCGTGTTTTCCTTGTTTTTTTGTTTTCTTTCCTTTTTTCCTAAGCATTTTTCATTTTTAAAGTCTGCTTTAAATCAAGTGAATGTAATCTAATTTATAAATTCAATAATAAAACATGAATGGGTAAAAAAGTCGGTATACGTTTGGGCAATATATAAAAAACATGAAATGTACATTGTTTTACATTTGGTGCAGTTGGGTGCGGTTTTATAGAAAAATCTAAACCAACCTGAATCTTATGATTTTTATAACAAAAAACCAAACTTATGACTTTTTAATATTTGTTTGGTTTTGTGGTTTTTTGCTCACCCATTTTAGGAGTATATGAATCAACATCACTTTCTAGTGCAAAAAAATCAAAATCAAACCGAAAAACAAAATCGAAAAACCGAAACCGAAATAGAAAAAGTCTATTTGGTTTATAATTTAAAAAAAACCAAAAAACCTAAACCGAAGCAATATATTCAGATCTAAAATTCAGACTATACTCACTTTTAAAATTCACACACACACACACACACACACACACACACACACATATATATATATATATATATATATATATATATATATATATATATCCAAGACACATTCACATATTTATATAATTTATTTGTCGATGGTTCATTAGGTTGGAAGATGCTTCAAGAAATAATGACATCGGAGAGAAAAATTATCAACGATATTATCTTTACATAAATACAACTAATAAAAATCACATATATAAATGTCAACAATAATATCATAAAAATTAAATGTAATAAAAAAAGATGAACTTTTAATTAAACTAGTAAAGAGAATATAAATTTTAATTAAAATATAAATTAAATTTATAAATAAAATACAATAGTAAAAGTAAATAAAATAATAAAAACATAAAGATATTTATAAATAAAATATGTGTGTTTATAAGTAAAACAAAAAATATAATTATAAAGAAAAAATATAATAAAGTAAATTTTGGACTATAAATGGTAAATAATAAAACCACAGGGACTAAAAGCGTCACTGTGAAATGGGTAAAAATGTAATTATTACAAATTAACGGTTGTGCTGTTAAGTTTAACGGACGAGGGACTAAAATCGGACAAAATTAGCAAAATAGGGATGAAATTTGGGATTATTAAGGTTGAGGAATCGAATCCGGGTAAACTATCAAACCACAGGAACGAAATATGTCTTTTATTCTAAATATTTTATATGAAGTCAACGTAAGATATTAAATATATCAATATTGTTGTATGTTTAATCGTTTATATTAGTACTTTCGTTTTTATTCTTATTTCCTTGATACACATAAAAAATATGGATGGCAACGGGACGAAGATTGGTTATCCCGTCCACATTTAAAAAAATCCTCGGGGCCTTAAAGGGGATCCCGTCGGGTAGGCGGGAAAAACCGTGAGGATTCGGAGAACCCATTTATAACATATGTTTAACTAAATGATGGAATTTTATTTCGAGATTATTGGTTACTTGGTTAGTCTAAACGAGTTAAATTTATAGTGATTCAAACTAGGGGTGTTCAAAAAAATTCCGAAACCGAAAAACCGTTCCGATTTTGAGGTTAACCGAACCGATTTTTCTATTATTTTCGGTTTGGTTAACCGAACCGAAAAAAAACTTCGGTTTCGGTTTCGGTTTAGGTTCACGATTTCAATGACGGACGGTTAACCGAAAAACCGAAATAAATTTAATTTTATATATTTTAATTTTTATTCTTATAAATATTAACATTTATCCCAACGATAATTTAAAATTTTAACTTATCTATTAGTATACATTAATTTTTAAATTCAAAACAACAAAATCTACACTTAAACAATTTAATTTAGAAAATTATAAAATTGTTTTTTTTTGTTTTTATTATAATTTTAAAGATAATGTCCAATCTTTTAAAGATACTATATAGATTATTTATAGTTTTATTCATCTTTTTTATTATCTTAGACATTTTTAGTTTTTAGGAACTAATTTTTGAAGTTTTATAATTTAAAAAATAATTTATTAAATAAAAAATGGTTAATTGGTTAACCGAATAACCGAACCGAAAAAACCGGTTAACCGATTGTCGGTTAACCGGTTTTTTCGGTTTAGATTTAGGTTCACGAAATCATCGAACCGGTATCTCCGGTTAACCATCCGAAATGCGGTTTCGGTTAACCATCCATGAACACCCCTAATTCAAACCATAAACGAGTATAAAAATGAAAAAAAATCATAAACAAAACAATTATAAATTTGACTAACAATCATATATATGTGTACAAACAAATAAATACTTAATATTATGTGATATATATATAATAAAAACATACACATATAATCTAAAAATAATAATATACTTATTATTACGTAAAAGTAAACAAATATTTAATCGTTGTTTTCATCAGGTTATCAGAGCGGGTATCATAAATCACATTCCCGTTTAAAATAATCAGGTTCGGGAAAACCCACCTTAGTTTAATCGGTTTTTGATTTTCTCCATCGGTTTTTGTTTTTTGGGATAATTACTAAAATAGCCAAATCTCACACCTTTATTTACTTTTTAGCCATTTTATATACATTTTACCAAAATAGCCACAATTTACGTGACCACATTTACGTGATAGCCACAATTTACGTGATTTGTACTTTTTTTCATTTTTTTAATGCATTACGTTACAAAAGGTGTTTGGTCACGTAAATTGTTGTACTTGGTCACGTAAAGTGTGACAATACATCCCACCAAACATTCATGGGGAAGTAGCAAAAATGGTCACGTAAAGTACAACGATTTACGTGACCAGACACCTTTTGTAACGTAATGCATTAAAAAATGAAAAAAAGTACAAATCACGTAAATTGTGGCTATCACGTAAATGTGGTAACGTAAAGTGTGGTTATTATGGTAAAATGTATATAAATTGACTAAAAAGTGAATAAAGGTGTGAGATTTGGCTATTTTAGTAATTATTCCTTGTTTTTTTGTCGTCCCTAATCAAAAGTAAGTTGTCAAAACTAACAGGTTATATAATAGCTCGAATGGAAAGCAATTAAAGGGAGGGGTGTTCTTTGCTTACATGAGTGGACCAAAAAAACAAAAGTAAAAAAGAAGTAGGGGGTCGTTTGTCATTTTTATAAAACTTCAGGGGTTGTTTGGACATATATATATATATATATATATATATATATATATATATATATATATATATATATATATATATATATATATATATATATATATAGATTTAGGTTCAAGTGAGTACCACCTCTAATGCAGCGTACCAGAAGGTACCTCTCTTAAAAGTAATTTTTTTGAAAATTTTTTTCATAAACATGTTCTAATTAACATTACGAAGATCATATGTGAATTTCACGCAAATCCGAACACTCTAAGTGCATGAAATCACGCATCACATAAATGTGCGTTCACATACATTCAAAATTATATAAGTGTGTGTTCACATAATTTTTTAGGAGCTAGGAGATGTGAATGTATGTGAAATTTACATATGATCATCATAATGTTAATTAAAATATGTTTATGAAAAAAAAATTTTAAAAAAGTTTTTTTAAAGGTGGTACATTCTGGTGCGCTGCATAATGGTGGTACTCTCTCGAACCATATTCTATATATATATATATATATATATATATATATATATATATATATATATATATATATATATATATATATATATATATATATATATATATATATATATGTATGTATGTATGGTTCGGACAGTGAAAATTAGTTTGGTACGAATTGGGTTGACGCGTCTGGCCTTACGACTAGTAGTTGCCGCCACTTATTGATTTTCATAAAAATTTAAATTGAAAAGGTTTTCCAGGCCACGTCAACCAATCATTCCCCTCACATGATATATGTCTATGACGCCTTCTTTTTAATTTCATTTGGAAAATGTCCTCGTTGGGTTGTTTCTTTTTTCGGATTATCCAATTTTTGGATATTCGAATTTCGGATAATTTTAAAATCGGACGTATGATTTTTACAATACGAATTCGTATCTGATTTCTGTATATTCAAAATTTTGGATTATCCGAAAATAGGATATTTCTGATTATCAGAAAATTTAACTTTTTAATTAAATTTTAAAGTATAAAATGAATTCAAATATATAAAATACAAATCTATATACCTATTAACATATAAAAAAAATAATTGTGTCACAAATGAAATTATATTATATTTTTTAAACTTAAAACAAGAAAAAAAACACGTCAAAAGAGATTAAAATACATTTAAACTAGTTATAAATTGTAACATCCCATTTTTGAGATAATTGCGTGGAATTATTTTAGTGGATAATTAAATAATTATATTTGTGTTGGACCAATGAGATCCTGAGTAGTGGATTGATACGTGTCGGGTTATGAGTTACGTGTTACCGGGTAATTAATTTGGTGGATTTAATTTATTGGCTCATTTATTTTATTATTATTGCGTGTTCCAATTAAATTCCGTTTCGTGGATTTAACGTGTCAAGATTGAGTGATACGTGTCTCCGAGCTAATAATTAGTGGATTATTATTATCTTTGAGATCGTGGATTTAATTGGGTTCTAATGATGTAAATTGTGAAAAAGTGATATCGGGTCCGGATTTAATGGGTTCGGGACCGGAAAAAGGATAAGACGTATATATGTGTGGATAAGTCTTGAGTTTCCTTCTTCCCTTTCATTTTCCCAATTCAGAACCCTTAAGTGTGTGTAATTTGTGTGGAGCTCCAGCAAGCAATTGAAGTTGAAATCAAGTTGGGTGCTGTACCTTGCTTCATCTTCTTCCTCCTTTTGTGTTCTTGAAGCTCCAAAGGTAAGGTTTGTGGATTTTAAGGGCTAAGGCTTGTGATATGTATGTATTATGTTGAGAATTTTGATTTCCAGAGTCTATGAGTTATGGTATTTGTGTTTCTTGTATGTTATTGCTTCTGAAATTGAGTATGGAGGGGTTAAAATCCCCTGGTTCGGCTATGGAGTTCGAAGGGCAAGATTCTGCTGTCTGGCAAAAGCGCGGCGCGTTTTCTGATCTGCAGAAAATTTCAATAGGGTCAATAAAAGAGAGTTTTGAGTCGTTATTTGGTCGAGTCCCTTCGAGATATTATTGAATTGAGTTATTTGGGATATTGGGTCTCAATAGGAGTTCCGAAAAAGGGTTTCGGGGATCGATTGTCCGTTCGGGGATATGTTTCGGGATTAGTTTAATTGCGATAATTATGTTGGATTGAGTTATGTTTGATTAAATTGCGTGGCTATCGAGCTCGTGTTAATATGTGAGACCCGTGATGTGTACAGGTTCTAACCGATCGCGTGCCGAGCCGCATTGAGAGTTCCTAGTTTTCAAGTCGGAATCGGCTAATCGGTGAGTATCCGAGTTCTTTTCTAAACCCCGGGATCGTTTTTGCGAGTCATAGCTGTGTAGCTGTTAGTGTATGTGTATATTGTGCAATGTGTGTGAGACAGGGACGCGGGAGCCAGGTATGATTCTATCTACCACATACGTGCTATGCGTATTTGAGTTGCAGGTGTCCGCGATATGTGATCGCGCAGGCTGACTGTCCCTAACCAGTCATGAGATATGAGACTGTATATACAGTAGTGATATTGCCAAGTCGCTCCTGTGCCTATTGTGAGCTAACCGCTGCTGTGTGCGGCCTGTTAGCTGGGGAACGGCGTCCCCTTTTGAGCAGAGATATGTGTTGTGCATCGAGTTTCACCTATGTGTTGAGATATTATTGTGTTGTGCATCGAGTTGTACATATGTGTTGACATATTACTGTGTTGTGCATGTTATATGTGTTATCGTGCAGAGTCTAACCCTCGAGTACTCACGAGCTTCCGAGCTTACGTATTCGAGTCTACCATGTTCAGGGTATCAGGAAAGAGATTGGTAGCCGGGTTTGCTGAACAGGGAATTGCGGATAATCGAGGACGGTGTATCTGCCTTGCTAGGGATTATGTTAGTGTTGGCTGTGTTAGCATCTTTTGGGGATGTTGTAATCTAGTGGATTATGTGTTAATGACAATTATGTGAAAGTTTAAATTATCAGTGATTTCGAGTTATCCTATGACATGTGTTTAATGGAGTATTGAGATGTTGCCACTTGTGTATTGTATTGACGTGGTATTTCTGAGCTCGGGGAGGGTGTTACATTGATGGTATCAGAGCTTGTGGTTTTAGTATTAAGTATCCGTGGATGCTTGAGCTTAGACCGTGTTCAGATCCTTGGGGAGTATTCTGGTGTCAAATATTAGAGGATTTAATTAACCTAGCTTAGTGTATAACGCTGGGTGATTTATCGGTGATTCCCAATTGTTTCGGTTTGTGCAGATTATTATGGCAGATCAGGGTGAGGGATCCGGTACGGGTAAGCCAGTGGGCGACGAGTATATCCGCAGATCAGAGTTGTTTGAGGTCTTGACAGAGTTTTACAGACAACAGCGTGAGCAGGGTCGGGGCTTGGGTCCGAGTCCGGGGCCGGCTGTTCAGCCAACGGTGACAGAGTCTGAGACTGGTGCTTCATCTTCTACGTGGAGGGGTGGGTCCTTTAAGGATTTTATGACGGGAGATCCACCCCAGTTCAGAGGTGAGGGCGAGCCAGGGATGGCTATGGCATGGGAGCGAGAAGTAGAGGCAGCCTTCAGAGTTGCGCATGTGGAGCCGAGAGATATGGTCGGTTATGCGACCTATCTGTTGAGGGGAGGGGCGTCTCAGTGGTGGCAGTCTATAGAGTCAGTGATGACATCTTCTGCGGCATCTGCGATGACGTGGGATCAGTTCAGGGTTGTGTTCGAGCTGCAGTACATCCCAAGAGATGAGAGACGAGAGATGGAGCGTCGATTCTTGCAATTGCGGCAGGGAGAGATGACGGTGCAGCAGTACGTGGACCGGTTCAACGAGCACTCCCAGTTTGCGACTCACCACATCACCACCGAGCAGCGAAAGGTCGATACGTTCATTGATGGATTGCGAGCAGATATCAGGGAGTTCGTTGGGATGCACGAGACTCCTACTTTCGCCAGAGCGTTAGAGATGGCCCGCATCAGAGAGCGGGAGATAGCCAAGCAGAGCGAGGATCCATCTTTTCAGCATCGGCGTGCAAGGACTCCTGAGCGGTCCTCGAGAGATCGGAGGTATTCCAGAGACGATTCCAGGGAGCGACGTTCGGGTCAGAGTTCGATAGATGGACGAGACAGAGATAGAGACAGAGACAGAGACAGGAAGCATAGATCAGGTGGACCGGGGTGGAGCCAGCGACCAGATAATCAGATTCAGAGGCAAAGGCAGAGTTCGCGATACATGGGGCAGAACCAGAGCAGCGTAGAGCAGAGACCTCGAGATGGGGGCGATAGAGGAGACAGTTCGGTTGGAGATCGGGGGTGCCCGAGATGCCACCATCGCCATAATGCGTCGTGTGTGCTCAAGTGTTATCGATGCGGTCAGCGGGGGCATGCTGCCGCCACGTGTACAGTCCCAGAGCCGTTATGCTTCCGTTGTGGGAGGCCGGGACACAGAGTGCGAGACTGTCCAGAGTCGGGACCAGCTGTGCAGGGTGCGAGTTCTAGTGGGGCCAGAGCAGAGCCGTCGTCATGATTCTAGGGCGCGGGTCGGGTCTTTCAGGCGACTGCAGAGGAAGCTCGAAATGCTGCTGATATGATTTCGGGTATGTCTTTCTGAGCTTGGTTTGAGTATGTGTCAGTTGTGGGGCGGGTTGCTGGGCTGTGTCAGTGATAAGCGTATGTGTTCTGTGCGTGTGAATGTTTTGTTGCATCTGTGATAATGTGATTCAGTGACAGAGTTGTGGGATAACTGTGAATGGGTTATGTGGGCTTGTCGTGTTTGGGGTGTGTTTATGGTGTTAATGTGTCGAATTGAGGAACATTGTGATGAGGGCTTTCGAGTTCGAAATTGTGTTATGTTAGTAGACTGATCTTATGGAGTTATGTGAGTTATATGAGTAGTTATTGTGAATGTGTTTGTGATGTGCTAGTGGAATGATCCTATTGATAGTGGATTATCATGTGATAGTGGATTATCCTATCGATAGTGGATTAAAGTTCTTGTGTGTGTGTCCATATCTATGATATTGCGTTTTATGAGATGCGTTTATCTGTTGTGGTGAAAAGAGTTGAGAGTTCTGTTGTGATAGTGGATTAATCTATTGAGAGTGGATTTAATCCCTTTATGAGTTTAATCATGTGTATAAGCTTGCGTTAGTGATTCGATGGAAATATCGTTATGTGTTGTGTTAGTGGATGATCTGTATAGAGATATGCGAATATGTGATGAGAGAGAGCAAAGGCCGATGGATTGAGATCATATGTGGATTGAGTGGCTTATGAGGTGACGCCACGAGAAGACTCTGTGAATAGAGGATACATCAGTTATAGGTATGGGAATTAGAGGATTTAACTGAGCTATTAGCGGATTGTTTAACCGAGTTAGAGATGTGAGAGGATTGTCATGCTTAAGAGTCAAAATGAAGAGGTGTATTAGTAATGATTGTGACATTGAGAATTCAAATGCGAATTTGACAGAGTTGTTGAGAAATTATATCGAGATTATGAGTCAACATTTTCGGGGAGTTAACATGAGAGGTGTGTATTTGCGAATGAGTTGCGATAGATTGCGGGGACGGAATCTTTTTAAGAGGGGAGGATTTGTAACATCCCATTTTTGAGATAATTGCGTGGAATTATTTTAATGGATAATTAAATAATTATATTTGTGTTGGACCAATGAGATCCTGAGTAGTGGATTGATACGTGTCAGGTTATGAGTTACGTGTTATCGGGTAATTAATTTGGTGGATTTAATTTATTGGCTCATTTATTTTATTATTATTGCGTGTTCCAATTAAATTCCGTTTCGTGGATTTAACGTGTCAAGATTGAGTGATACGTGTCTCCGAGCTAATAATTAGTGGATTATTATTATCTTTGAGATCGTGGATTTAATTGGGTTCTAATGATGTAAATTGTGAAAAAGTGATATCGGGTCCGGATTTAATGGGTTCGGGACCGGAAAAAGGATAAGACGTATATATGTGTGGATAAGTCTTGAGTTTCCTTCTTCCCTTTCATTTTCCCAATTCAGAACCCTTAAGTGTGTGTAATTTGTGTGGAGCTACAGCAAGCAATTGAAGTTGAAATCAAGTTGGGTGCTGTACCTTGCTTCATCTTCTTCCTCCTTTTGTGTTCTTGAAGCTCCAAAGGTAAGGTTTGTGGATTTTAAGGGCTAAGGCTTGTGATATGTATGTATTATGTTGAGAATTTTGATTTCCAGAGTCTATGAGTTATGGTATTTGAGTTTCTTATATGTTATTGCTTCTGAAATTGAGTATGGAGGGGTTAAAATCCCCTGGTTCGGCTATGGAGTTCGAAGGGCAAGATTCTGCTGTCTGGCAAAAGCGCGGCGCGTTTTCTGATCTGCAGAAAATTTCAATAGGGTCAATAAAAGAGAGTTTTGAGTCGTTATTTGGTCGAGTCCCTTCGAGATATTATTGAATTGAGTTATTTGGGATATTGGGTCTCAATAGGAGTTCCGAAAAAGGGTTTCGGGGATCGATTGTCCGTTCGGGGATATGTTTCGGGATTAATTTAATTGCGATAATTATATTGGATTGAGTTATGTTTGATTAAATTGCGTGGCTATCGAGCTCGTGTTAATATGTGAGACCCGTGATGTGTACAGGTTCTAACCGATCGCGTGCCGAGCCGCATTGAGAGTTCCTAGTTTTCAAGTCGGAATCGGCTAATCGGTGAGTATCCGAGTTCTTTTCTAAACCCCGGGATCGTTTTTGCGAGTCATAGCTGTGTAGCTGTTAGTGTATGTGTATATTGTGCAATGTGTGTGAGACAGGGACGCGGGAGCCAGGTATGATTCTATCTACCACATACGTGCTATGCGTATTTGAGTTGCAGGTGTCCGCGATATGTGATCGCGCAGGCTGACTGTCCCTAACCAGTCATGAGATATGAGACTGTATATACAGTAGTGATATTGCCAGGTCGCTCCTGTGCCTATTGTGAGCTAACCGCTGCTGTGTGCGGCCTGTTAGCTGGGGAACGGCGTCCCCTTTTGAGCAGAGATATGTGTTGTGCATCGAGTTGCACCTATGTGTTGAGATATTATTGTGTTGTGCATCGAGTTGTACATATGTGTTGACATATTACTGTGTTGTGCATGTTATATGTGTTATCGTGCAGAGTCTAACCCTCGAGTACTCACGAGCTTCCGAGCTTACGTATTCGAGTCTACCATGTTCAGGGTATCAGGAAAGAGATTGGTAGCCGGGTTTGCTGAGCAGGGAATTACGGATAATCGAGGACGGTGTATCTGCCTTGCTAGGGATTATGTTAGTGTTGGCTGTGTTAGCATCTTTTGGGGATGTTGTAATCTAGTGGATTATGTGTTAATGACAATTATGTGAAAGTTTAAATTATCAGTGATTTCGAGTTATCCTATGACATGTGTTTAATGGAGTATTGAGATGTTGCCACTTGTGTATTGTATTGACGTGGTATTTCTGAGCTCGGGGAGGGTGTTACATAAATATGTTAAAGATTCATTATACACTTAAAATTAAAGAATATATAACTATTGTTAGTCAAATAATGTTTGACAACAATGTTTAGGAAAATAAAAAAATTTAAAAAGAAATTGAATTTCAGATTTTCTGATAATCTGAAATTATACAAAATTCGTAACTAAATCTGAAATTGATAATTTTGGATCGGGTTTTCAGGTCAGACTCTCAGATTCAAATATTTTTGAACGCCACTAATTAACTTTATAAAATATTTTTGTTTAACTAACAAACTACTAAGTGGTGTCATACATACACTTGATTTTTAAAATTTTTACTAGTCATACGTATTATTTTTATATATTCTTTTAATAAGAAGAGGCCTACTAATTAAAGGTTAATCATTTTTTCTCACATTCAAAAATAATATGTGTGATTAGTAAAAGATGGAAGAGTTTACATTTAAAGTCCTCCAATATAACGGGTCACGTCTTTTGACCCCTTTATATGCCAAGTCCAATGTTAGGACAGATGGGCATGGACTTTACTCTTGCAGTAGTAGTTTATGTATGCACTTAAGAGTCTTTGACATCCTATTCATAGATTTTTCATGGACCACTATTGTTGATATGCACTTTTAAAGATGGTTCATTTTCGTTATAGAAATTTACGTAAAAAAAGCCTTTAAGTTAGATCATTTTTGCGATTAAAACCTCTAATAATTTTTCATTGCACAAAAAACCTCCTACTGACTAAACTTATCAAAATAAGGTTTTAATTCAAAAGAAAGGAAGAAATGACTTGCAACCTGATGAACCGGTTGCAATTAGCTGACCAATCCTTCGTCTCCGACGAACTTTTTATCCAGCGAATTCACTTGTCTGTGTTTTTTTATTCAAATCCACATTTCTTGTTGATATTTTTGTTCAAATCTGTGTTTTTTTGTTGGAATTTACTTTTTCGTTGAATTTCTGGTGGTCACTGGTGACTTATCGACTGTGGCATGTGATTTTCAATCGCTTACAACCTGTAATATCCAAATTTCGTAAGACTTTATCGGTTGAGGGTTTTTGCACAATGAAAAATGATTGTGTGTTTTATTTGCAAAAATAGTCCAACTTAGGGTTTTTGCACAATTTTCCCTTTTAGTTACTAGCTTTTCTTTTGTTTTGGCAATCTCAATGTTTTTAACAAATTGTTTTGGTAATTGATTTCACTCTTTAATTGATCAAAGGTTAAATTTCCGACATGTAATACTTTGTCATCAATCACATTGATTTAAAACAAAAAAAAAAAAAAAGAAGATTATGAGGTTGCATTATGTCCTACCACACAAGGAACATTATATGAATCTATGAAACAATTCATTTGAAGAATGCACCTTTTTCAATTTCTTTCAGTTTTTCTACATTTTTTTACGCTTGATATCAATCGTAGTAGTGCATGGCACCTTTTAACCTCCTGCAATTCGAATGACTCTATTTTCTTAGTGCAAGAAGTTTAACCGAGTTGGTGATTCTTTGGATAATTTGGTCTCAAGCGAAATAAGTGCATATGCATTGTCAACATCGTTTAATTACTTCAAACACAAACATTTCAAGCCCCAATGATGGTAGAGTTCTAATAACTAATTGTTGATTTTAAATCTACAATTTTCATATTACATGGTATTAATTACTACATAAAGTAAAAAGTATAGCATCAAGATTGTATTATGTTTTATTTTCATATTGCAAACAGACAACAAAATACATGTAATCTTATTCAGTTTTTTATTCTTTCTCTAAAGCATACTTTCAAAATCAAAGTTTTGATTTTACGATAAAAGTTTTTAACTTCTAAAAAAAATTATTTATTAAAAAAATGTATGAGTAAATTCATAACTTCATTGTTTTTAACAAATCATAGGAATCAATAGATTAAACAAAATAAAATAATAGAATATAAAACAAAGTTACGTTTTTTTATTTGTTTATTATTATTATTTTTTGGATCAATGAATTTTCAAATCCAAAAAGGAAAAGGAAAACGTGACCCAAATTTTAGTCGTGGGCAAATCTTTACTTTCACGTGAAGCCATCATTCTCTATGTTTCGGTGAATGGTATTTCCATTCGTGGTTATGCATGGTGACGTCACCATGGAGTTTCTATGGCGTTTGCAACGCCAATTTCATATGTAACGTTTTCCATACAAGAGATTTCGTTTGTGATTAAATCGTATTCTTATAACTATACTTAACATTGGTAATGACAAAGGATAAAATTAAATTAAACAATGAAAACGTAATAAAATTTGTAATCCATACGTCACTTTTTCAATAAAAATATATTTAGACATATAAGTTAGATATTTGTGATTTTATATTATTAGTTTGGTTTTGGATTATGATTTTTTTTATAGTTCATCCAAGGGTTGTAACTTGGTGAGGCAAGTCGAGTCCAAGCTCGACTTGAAAGTATAAGGCTAAATAAACTCGACTTAATTGTTTAACATGGTATTTTTTTATGTAAGAAGCTACAAACTAAAGTTAAAACCACATTTGAGGAAAACCAGTTCAATTCAGTTGCTTAAGGGTGTTTGGATTTACTTTTCGAAAAATGATGCAACGTTTAATTTTGTAATCCGAAAAAAGTCGTTAAAAAGGTGTTACCTGAAAGATAAACTCATAAGGGTGATGATGGGAATGAGCATCTTTCCCACTTTCCGTCTTTTTGTACACATCAGCGTCACGTCAGTTTTTTTCTCTCCACCCCTCTCCAAAATTCTATTACATACCAAAATACTAATCTTTCCACCATAATACTCATTTAATAACAAAATATAAAGAGAGAGAGAGAGAGGGAGAGAGAGAGAGAGAGAGAGAGAGAGAGAGAGAGAGAGAGAGAGAGAGAAACAACGTCGTTTCTGTGAGAGATCACCGCTGCGACTTCATTTTATGCGGGGCCGACGTGAAGGGTTGGTGTTCCCGTCGGTGTGATCAGATGTGGAGGGCTCACCCGTTGGGCGGAGGAGGTACTCCTCCCTCTTTAAAAGTCATTACAAAAAAAATAAAATTCTACAGTTGAGAGATAAAAGTTAACCAGGGTTAAATAGTGGTTGTGGGAGTCATTGGATTCGGAATTTTTTTAAAAAAAAAAGTCCAACCAAATACTCTAAAAAAACTTATTTGCATCGATGTAACATATTATATATTAAAGTCATATAAAAATCAAAACAAAATACCTATATAAATATCTATTAAAATTTTAATAAACAAGTTCACTTAAGCTCAACCCAAACATAGCTAGGTATACATATGGACATACATAGAGTTGGGATCTATATGAAGTGTTAGTTAATGACCATTTTGTTTTTCTTTATTTTTATTGATTTTTTACAAAGTCCTTTTTAGTTTAAGACGTAGTTTTATATTGTTAATTTAGCTTTAGATCAAAACTTTTTTTAAGTTTGTTTCGATTCAATATTTACTCCTATGAGTTTACATTTGTGTATGATCGTTTATAAAACATTAAATGTTACTTACAAATAAGTGATAATTAAGTTGTGACGTTTTGTTTTTAACAAATTTAGGTGTTTTGTTATCTTCTTACTATTTGTCATTTGAAACCAGAATTTATTTATATATTTTTCATATTATTATCAGTTTGTGAATTTTTTTTATTTAGGGTTTAAAATTATTTTATACTTAATATTTTTATAAATATATATTAAAGCCAATTATTTTTTGAACAAATATTTTGTATCACACGCGTCTAAACTAGTTACACAAATAATACATTGTACCAGGTTAAAAAGTAATTTGATGTCTCTTTTATAATAAAATATATTAACAATATCTGATGATGACACAATATTTATGAACAAAGACATTTTTGATATTAACTAAATTTATTTGTTAACATACTTATTAAATGAAAATAGTATTATTTATCAAGCAAATACAATTTTATTTTTACATAAGATATAAATAAATGAATGACAATAATGAAGTAACATATTACAAAATAATTAATTATTTATTAGAAAGTAAAGATATGAAATTTAATTTTTAATAATAACATTTATAATTTATCTAATGACATTTAATACTTTTAAGATTTTAAAAAGATATAATTATCGTATTTCTTACAAAAATATGATTAATTAATATTTAATTTACTAACAAGCAGGGTTAGGATATGGCTAAATGGATGGGAGATTCGTCTGGTATTTTCTTTGTTGTAAAGGTATCTGATAGGCTTCATTCTCAGATGGTTAGGGTAGTGGGAGTGAGCACTAGAAAGATTTGGAACCCTAAGATTCCTATTAAGCTAATGTTTTTATTTGAAGGCTTTTGTCGAATGCATTGCCGACAAGGATTAACCTACTAAATTGGGGGCTTTCCATTGCATCCATCAATTATGTTATGCGTGGCTTGGTTCAAGAGGACTTAGATAATTGTTTCTTAAAGTGCTCAAAGGTTAATTCTTTATTGAGGAGGATTAAAGGTTGGTGGGAGATTTCTGATTCTGTTTTGGGGTCAATATATGTTAGGGACAATATTTGTAGAGCTTAAATGAATATTACTTTTAATAATTGTGTTCATCTCTAAGGGGGAGAATGTTGGGAATAAATAATAGAGATGAAACAATTATATTGTATATAATTGTAAATACTCAATAGATTAGGGGTTATGTGTGTAAATACACAATACTTGTGTATTGTGTATAAATACAAATGTATGCTACGCATGCTGCTATGAATCTAAGATTACACACACACATACGGATCTAAGTAGAGAGAAAAGAAGGATTGCTTTACAAGAAAGCCAAAACCTTCAATGTAATATTTCTCTCTATAATCATTCAATAAATTGTCTTCGATTGATAAAGGTTTTTTTCCTGGTTCATTGAAGAAATGGGATAGATTCTTTCGTGGAGTTGTTTCGATAGCTCTTTGGGTTATTTGTAATTGGCGAAATAGGATACTTCATGCAAATCAATGCAAGATGGTGAATATTTTGGTGGAAGATGTTTTTCCACGTGTCCAACGGCTTTCGGGTATTTGGCTGGCATAGAGACAATCAATCTTGTGTCTAAATTGGTCGAGATGGTGTTTAAATCATTGTGAAGCTTTGGGAAATCGTGTTTAAATCCTTTTGAAGCTTTGGGTTATTTATTGTCATTGTTTCCGGTTTAGGCTCTTGTAGTTTATGGGTTCCCTTTTGTTTTAGTCTCTTTCTTGGGGGCCATCTTTTGGTTGTTTATTTCGTTGTGATGGAATAAAAAATTTCTTTTCAAAATATAAAAATAAAAAACTTGTAGTATCGATTTTTTGCTTGTAATCATCAAATTATTATAATTTTTAAATATTAGTAATACAAATTTAACATTTTTAAATACCAACAACTGAAATTTCAAAAAACATGCATGCATCAAAACAAATTATAGTATAATAGTTTCAATTCATTATATATTGAAATTAAGTTATTGCAACTTTTTCCATCTAGACAAAAAAAACATGCTCAGGCCAAACTCCAAAGCTCATACAAGTAATAAAGCATGTATTCAACCAATCTTACATATTTTCTACTGTTGAAATCTTGAAGATGCCAAAGGACAAAGAATATGTTTTTACATTCATCCCCAAACATCAAAGTTTAGGAAATCAAACCATAAAACACAAAAGAAAGAGCTTTTTTTTTTTTTTTTTTTTTTTTTTTTTTTTTTTTTTTTTTTTTTTTTTTTTTTTTTTTGAGTTTTGCTACAAATCGATTGTTCAAAATCTTCGGTCTTTAAACAGAACCAATAAAAAAATGAAATCACTTCTTATGAACATGTTGAGAATGACCCTCGTCTACTTCGTGGCACACTGTAAAAAGCACCTACTCGTCGTCACAGAGCCTTTGCGAGTCTGCTTCCAACTCCCATGGCGGAAGACATCCTTTGTAGAGAGAATGCTTGTACAAAGATGATATCGACACTTTCCTCAACTTGCTATGTGTCGAAAGTGATGTGAAACAACTAATCGAACTTCTCAAACTCTTCTTTTCGTAGTCTTGAGTGTTTGATTCGTTTTTAACAGCAGAACCCTTGATGGTGTTTGGGAGTATGCGATGACAACATGAACCTATAAAAACCACAAATGTCAAAGCTGAGCTAATTGGCTAAGGTGGTATTTGTTTTTTAAGAGGTTAAACTGTCTGAAGTCTGAAAATCATGTCTGAAATTAAGAGGAGGCCTTCAAATCTGAAAAAGAGGCTCTGAATATAATTCAGACCAGTCTCTTTCTCTTAAAATTCAGAGGGAAATTCAGAGGTTGTAACCTCTTAAGTCTGAATTTAAACAAACAATACAAATTAAGTTAAGATCTGAAATTCAGACTTCGGATCAAATTCAGACCCTCTTGATTGAAAACAAATACACCCTAAAACAAATAAAAGAATCCGGAAAGAAAAGGCAATAACTTTAAGCACCTATTCTGGCTAGTCGATTTACCCATCTGGGGATTTTGTTCCCTGTTAACTTGAAACAAATATCTTCGCAAAAATGATTGCAATTCTTCACAAATAAGTGGTACGTGTCACCATAGTAGTTACTAGATTGCAACTCGATGAATCTTTGAACTTGGTTAGCGCTCAGGTTTGTGGTACCCATTAAAATCGACTCCCTAAACTTGAAGCCAGGGCACTTTCGAGGTTCAATCTCAAAGACACCACTTTCTGATTCTTGATGACATCCAAAACCATATTCCACACCATGAACTGTAATAAATTCTTCCATCATGAATTATGATAATACTAGGCAATCTTTTTAGGATAAATAAAGATAATAATACCCACAAAAAATGGAGATTAACAATTTGATTCAAAATTCTGTGCATTTGTAGTAAAGCATCAAAGACTGTAAGCGGACCTTCTAAACCTGTGTGAAAGGCACCAAGGCCTGTCCAGGATATACAAGTATTGATAGTAGAGATGTCGTAGACGTTGAGGTAAACTGGGGCGCTGCCGGGAGGATAAAAGCGTGAAGAATCGTCTCTTGGCAGGATGCAAAAAAGGCTGGAAGGATTTCCGTTCATATAGTAAGGAACAATTTTCGATTTCATGCCTTTAATAGGTATGAAACAGAAAAACATGATTCAACGTGTCGCCTAGACCTGCACGATCATAAACATCAGACTCCCCAAACTATACACAGTCAGAAAAGTAAAACAGTGTTTCAATGATCCACAAAGAAAGTTGAGTTGAACACCTATCATTACGATATTTTTCCTTTTGGATTCAGATAACTGAATCTAAACTTGAAGAAGATGCACGAATATGCAAATCATGCTTTCGTTAAGAACATGGTATTGATTGAAATGAAACACGATACCATCGATTATGATTAGTTAAAAAAAATCAACAATAGAGTATGACATTCTACACATTGTCTTCTAATAGCAACAAACTTTGAATAACAACATTCGAGCGATTCCGAATCCTACAGCCAAAAAAGAGAATATGTACACACAAAGATGAAGACAATTAACAACAAATGTAAATTTTGCATTGAACCAAGATCAAGTTCTTGTACTTTCTACAAACAAACCAAAAGTTATAAAACAAGAAGATGAACCAGACCGTACCAAATTTGGAAATGTAATTTAACTTTTGCGAATCTTTGTTATAAAATTAATGTTATCTGAACTTCAAATTGGGAATATATATTTCAACCATCAAATGTAAAGTTGAATCTAAATCGGTAGTAGGTTAAACCAACTAAAATTCACATCTACTTCAATTAATTTTGGATACTGAAGGTGACTATGTACCCTAGAAGATTTCCAAAGAAGTAACCTAAATTTGGAAAAAATCAAGATTTCGAAATCTGCAAACATAAAAACTTACAAAAAAGTGAATCCATCATGATATCAGCGACTAATAAATTGCAGAATCAAAATAGGAAATGCGGAAAACAGGAAATCAATTTAGATTACGAGCAAGAAGAATCCAGATGTTTCGATGATAATAGAAACCGATCATGGAATGTAAGATTCAAAGAAGTGAAAAAGAGGAATCGAAAATAATTTCGGGGAGAAATACTAAACCCTAGAAATGGTTTATGTTGATTATACTATACCTTGTGAAAAGTAAAACCCCAAGAATGTTTGGCCTTCGAGAGAAGGAAAGAATGACTGAACAGCAATCTGCTTATAAATTACTCAAATGAGAATTCAAAAGAAGATGGAAATATCCATTTGTGACCTAAAAAGACTGGATTTTTTGTTATGATTCATCAGGGAATAAAGTGAAAGTGATTGGTGGGTCAAAATGTGAAGAACAGGGGTTTGAGCTTTTGAAAATTGGGTCAATCATGGGGAGTGATTCTGCTGCTTTTTAGTACACACTTTTAATGATTTGGTAGCTAATATCTTTATATCTTGAATTCTTGATCTTATCTTAAATTCTTATAATGTAACCATCTTCATATTGATCTAAATTTTAATCACAGGACATTAATATTACATCAGATACCATTTTATAATAATAATTTTAAAAACTATCAACAAGTTAATAGTTAAAGAAAATAGTAAGCAAATGAAAGATTTATCCCCAACAATCCGAAAATGGGTATCGATTATTGAATATTCAAAAACACTTGAATTAGAGTTAGAAAGATTGGATATCGAAACCTTATAGAATTCAATTTGGTTTGGTTTCTGTTGATTGATCCTATACTCTTGGTGTTGTTCTAAGCACCAAAGATCTAAGCATGTACGCATATTTTGTATTTCCTTAGTGTTGTTTAATTTGCGTTTTTTATTTTTCATCTGTTGTAACTTCATCTTGATCTGCCTTTTTTTTTTTTTTTTTTGTAGATTTGCTTCCTTTTCCCTCTTTCCTAGGATGAGTATTTTTAATAATATTAGCTTTTAGAAAAATGAGTTAGTTATCAAATATTTTCATTTGCATTTGTCAGGATTTTGTCAAATAATCTGCATTATCTATTAGGAAAAATTTGTTAATCTGAAATATGCAATGTAACTGGGATTTAAGATACGAGGGGGAGACTGAGTTTCTAAATAACAAAGAAAGAATGGATTTAAGAAATCCTGAGATTTTAAATCCTTACTGAAATCTGTGAACCATACACAGGATTTTAAATGCAAAGCCCAGTGAATCCCAAAAAATTCGCGAACCAAACGCCCAAATAAATTTTATCATTAGCTTTGTAAAGGATATTAGGCATTGGGGGTGAGTTTTTGTAGTTGGTCAACTTTAGGTTATGCAAATTGTAGATCAAAATCTTCTCATGTAGTTGTTTTGAAGTTGTAATAATATGATGCCATTCAATAAACAAAAAGAATAAATTTATTAAAAAGTATTTACTTCAATACTTAAAGTTATAAAATTTTTGAAAACATAACTAACTGAATTATCTAAATGCTTATACGTTATATTGAATTATTGTTATCATATTTAAACTTTAAGTATTTTATTAATTTAACATAAAAGTAATATTTCATATATAATATATATAACATATAGGGGTGAGCATGAGGCGGTTCGGTTCGGTTTTTGGCCGAAACCGAAAATTCCGGTTTTTGAAATGGAGAAACCGTTCGGTTTCGGTTTTTCCCGGTTTCGGGTTTTCGGTTTTCCGGTTTGGATTACCGGTTTTTGGTTTTTGGTTTTTCTAAAACGGTTTGGTTTTTGGGTTAAAACCCGAAAAATCTTAGACACTTTTTTACTAAAATTGAATTTTTCTTTACTAAAGGTAAGCACTATTTGATAAATCACTAAAAAATAATTGTTTATGTTTGAATTTTTAATCGACTTACGTGTTAGTTTGATACTTCGAATTGATAAAATTGGATATTAAATATTAATTTAGTTGTTTTATACTCTAATTTATTAAATTTACTAACTTAGGCTTTGAATTAATTTAAGTAATTTCATCATGTAAAATATAATAATAATGTTTATACCAATTAATTAGGATTATCTACTTCACATATAATTAAAATAAGCATAACTATTAATAATGTCAATTAATTAGCATTTTAACATCACAAATATCAATTATATATATAATTGAAAAATGTTTCCTTTAATATAGGAGTAGAACGTAACATTAAATATAAATGAAAGTAGAAATAACTCAATAAATATATATAACATATTTATAAAAAGTAAATTAATTTTAAAACCGGTTCGGTTCGGTTTTTTCGGTTCGGTTTTGAGAGGGAATTCGAAACCAAACCATTTACTCTGATTTTTTCGGTTTCGGTTTTTTTGGTTTTTCGGTTTCCCGGTTTCCCGGTTTTTTCGGTTTGGTTTTTCCGGGTTTTCGGTTTTTTGGTTTTCCGGTTCGGTTTTTGCTCACCCCTAATAACATATATCAAATAGACTATCACTTAATAAGATATATTATATATTGTTATATTATATATAAGTGTAGACAAAATGTTGTAGCTTTTTTTTTTCCAATTAGAAAATTGTTTTATAAAACGATGAAATCACAATAGTTCTCAATGTTAGTATCTATGATTTTATAAGTTGAATAGTTTCACCATTAACAAAAAGTTAAAAAGAACGATTAAAATGTCATTTGTAATAACTTTTTTGAAAGACAAGTTTATTAATAGAATAAAACAGGCTCCGATGTGGAACGAAGTACACAAATGAAAATAGAAAAGCGAACACCAAAGTCCCGGAAACTACATAGAAATGTTCATAGCCGAATTAGATGCCCAATTAGACCAAGTGATCTTTTTCGAATGACTTTTATTTTCAAACCAAAGGCCGGTTATTCTTTAAATTCAAAGAAAGGGGTCTTCCTCTAAAACTTTTCTTCTATCCTCTTGAGAAGCATACAAAACTTTATTCCTCCATCTCCAAATAACCCACCAAGCCACCATAATGATATTCTTGAAAGGGGAATTATATTTTTGTAATCAGTGGCGTAGCCACATTGGGAGTAGGGTGGGCCATGGCCACCCCCACCCACTCACTCACTCTTTATATATATATATATATATATATATATATATATATATATATATATATATATATATATATATATATATATATATATATATATATGAGTTCAAATGAGTACCACTAGTTTTACGGAGTACCGGAGGTACCTCGCTTAAAATTATTTTTTTAAAATTTTTTTTTTTCATAATCATGTTTAAATTAATAATATAAGACTACTTGCAAAAAATCACACATAAACACACATTATAACTGTGTGAAACGTGCAAGTTCACATGAACTGCACTGAACGTATGTTCACAACTAAGCATGTTCACATAAATTTTTACACGTTCACATGACTTTTAAGAGGCTACGAAGTGTGAATGCGTGTATTTCTTTTACAAACATGCTTATATTATTTGTATCTAAATGAATATGAAAAAAAATTAAAAAAAAAACTTTTTTTCGGAGCATGTTCACATCTTAAACCCGTGTGTTCACAGGTACTCTGCATTTTTTAGGTACTCACACGAACTATATTATATATATATTATATATATATATATATATATATATCTTCAATACATAGTTTTTTTATAAAATATACATAAATAAAATTTAATACATAGAAATATACATTTGTAATAAAAATACAGAATTAGTATTACTGTCTGTCATAAAATTATTATTTTTCATGCTTTCTAAATATAGATAAACAACAATTACTTTTTTTATCATACTTTTTATTATAATATATATACCTAGTATTACTTATTATTATTAAAATTTAAAGATGTACTCTCAATACCATCCAAAAGCTACATACTCTTTTGAATCAGAGCATATATAAATGCACGTGCGCGCACACACACACATATATTCAGATTTTTCAATTCATACGGATTCCTAATAACTAATTTGGCCCACCCAAAAATGAAATTCTGGCTACGCCACTGTTTGTAATTCCACCAGCTTCAAATTTTTTTTTTTTTTTTCAAATTGGAATAATTGAAACCTAAAAAAGACTATCATGTAAACTTTGAGGTATAATAATTCAAATAATCTCGTTTCTTATTCTTAAATCCACTAAAATTGAATTCCCTCTAATTAAGTTATAGCATTCACCCTCCATTGTATAAATTTAATTCCAAAAAACACGTCAACATCATATCTATCAGTTAAAAATGGGTTAATTGTAAGAATAGATTACATAGTTTTATCAACCCCTTAACAAATTATTTGACTGATTTAAAAGGAATTAACATTGATAGCTGTAAAAAATTTGAATTAATTATCGTGAAAAGCTAAATATATATCCAGAGAAGTGTAATATTAATTTTGTATATTGATTTACTTATTTTTGAAATTGTGATTCAGTATTTACAAATTTAAAAACTAATGAATCAATATAAAAAAGTAATAAATTGTTGATTTATTTAATCCGAAATTTATGATTCATTACTTATATATTCAAAAGATAGTTAATCAACACGTAAAAGAATGAACCGCAATGTTTTTCCACTTCTCAATATATATTTTATTTTCTCATTTGATCCTAAATACACACTTTATTTATTAATAAATTATGTAACATGAAATCATTACTATCTTTTTATTCATAGATTATTTTAAGACTACTGTATTTAAAAAAAAACCATTTGTAAATTTTGCAAATTTATTTGTTAACTTACTTGCAAGCCAATTGCAGTGGATGACTTTTAGGTTGCATTTAGCACGATCGAATCAAGTGAATGAAATTATGAGAGATTTATAAAAAAAAATTATTATGTGATCAGAGCCTTAATTTCATTCCATACGATTCCATTGTGCCAAACTTTCCTTTTGGTCGAGGATATCAATATGGAACTGTATGATTATGTATGGTAAGGATATTAAAATGAGTCGTTAATGACTAATCGTCATCGTATAATGTGTAATTAATCTTATTTTTAAGATGTGACGTAAAAAGTGTGATTCAATTGTTGTACAAACGGATGGCCAGTAAGTCAGTAACGATTCTATCTAACCTCTGGCTATTTCACATCGCAGTTGTGTTCGCTCTACGCTTGTGTTGTTTTGGGCTGTTCTTAGTTGCTCTTTGTCTACAGTCGGGTTAAGTCAAGTTTCTCATACGGATTAGTGTTGGGCTGCTGTTTTTCTGAGACTTTCTAGTCGGGGTCTAGTGAGTTTTTGGTTTTTGATTTGTTTTACCATAGTAGGTTGTTAAGACCACACCACTCATCATTATAGCACTAGTCCTTTTTGTTCGGCGTTAGGGGGCTTGTAAAAGTCTGGGAAGTTTAATAACGGCTTCGTGTATCCTTTTGTTTGGTTTTACTGTTTTAGTAATAAATTGTTGCTGTACAAATGACTCAATGAAGTAATTGACACAAATATTTACAGAATTCGAATTATAAGCTCATAAAAGAGTTGGGATTGACAATTTTTGTTTGATATAAAAAGTAATTAGGGTTTTGAGAAATGTACACCATTGGTTGACCTTGTGCTAAGTTGCAGGGACGGTTACATAACCATCATCATCGTTGTCATCATCAGAGTCAGAGCTCTCTAATTCTTCACTTAGGCCTGTGATTGTTCTTTCTCTTCCCTCAGGCGGTGGCACGGGTGGGACAGGTTGACTGCTATCATTCAGAAATTGTTTTGCTGATTCAAACAGGCAACAAAAAGAGTAAAAACCGATCACTATATGAATGTGATTTCTAATAAGCAAGTGAATTGGAACCTGGAACGCAGAAACAGGATCACTGTTTGATACCTGATATCAAAATCTTTATCACAATTGCCTTCATGAACCGAAATTCTCCTTGGTGAGCACTAACGAATTTAGCCTGAAAGGTCCAGTTTAATACGTTTAGGTCACATGCGAATAGTCATAATATAAAGTGCATACGAATCAATTGAAACCAAATATGCCATATTTACCTCGGTTCTATCATTTGCATATAAAAACATGATTCGATGCACTCTAAACATGATTCAAGTGACTATTTTATATATACTCACTAGTATGTAGTCCAAGAAGCTTCCATAATTTACTCTTTATTTTATGTTTAATTGGATTTGGAATCAAATCATTATCATGCATTTAGTTTTTGCAATCAAAATAAAAAGGGAAGAGACAAGTATGAATGTGGGTTTCTTTTATTTGAAGAGAATTTAGCATGAAATTTCCATATTGTCAAGTCTTTTGACATACATACATGTAGACCCTATACGTGCGCGGTGTGAGTGTGTGCATATGTACATACACATACTCAGCTGTGGAATCATGTTTTTGTATTTAATAATATATGTAGTCCCCTAATTCTTGACGCCTGAAATTGTAGTATACAGTGGCAGTTTAGAATATATTCATAAAATCACATCTATGAATACGATATAGTGCTTAGAATTTTGTTCTCAGGGGTAAAAAGGCAGGCACCAAGTTTCATGTAACTAAAGAAGGAAAGAGGCTTTACCGTTTCACTGTACACGAATGCCACAATTTGATCAAGGTTAGCTTGATGCCTCAAAAGGAAAGGACGTAAATGGCGCATGTACAACTGTTTCGCACCCTGCAGTTCAACAAAAGACTTGAATATGATTTGAACCAATGACCTTCATTTCTGCATTTGGATTCATAAGTCATATTACATGAAACTGACACACTGAGATTAATATACTAGGGGTGTAGTGAACAGATGAACATAAAATCTCTAGTGATTCCCAAAACCAGAGCCCGGTTGTGGTTTAGTTGGTCATAAGCTAACAAAATTCAATCAGGTGGCGTTTGGTTCGCAACTTTTTTTCTTTGGGATTTGCATTTTGTCAAAGGATTTGCATTATGCAGCATTTTCATTTGTCAGGATTTTGTCAAAGAATCTGCATTATTTTTAGGAAAAATTTGCTAATCTGAAAAATGCAAGGTAACTGGGATTCAAAATCCTAAGGGGGAGGCTGAGATTTTAAATAACAAAGAAGGGAGGGATTAAGAAATACTGGGATTTTAAATCCTTACTGAAATCTGTGAACCAAACATAGGATTTTAAATGCAAATCCCAGTGAATCCCAGGAAATCCGCGAACCAAACGCCCCCTCAATATATGTTTTGGACCTCAAGCTGGGCAAAAAAGTTGGCTTACATTGGTAGTGGGAAGCTGAAGCCAAACAAGAAAAGCAAACTTCATGTGATGGTAAAGTGGAAACCTGAGAAACCACTAATTAGATTTATGCTGGCTTAAGAGAGCAAAGAGTCGAGCTACAAGCCAAATTGGGTTACACGGTTACAGATGATCTACCAGGATATAATCTTGTCTGCAAATGTTTCTGCAATGCTAAAAGTCCCATATGCTGCAAGCAATTAATATCATCGTTAGAGAGATAAAGAAGACAGAAGTTTGGTTTCAAGTTTGTCTGACCGACTTAACAAGAAGATTTGCAGAATAATACAATGGATTGAAGTTAGTGGCTATGGTTGAAGTCCATGCATCACTAATCGCTCAACGGCTATTCACACCAGAGTCTATCTACCCACATAATCCCTCCAATTGAACTAATGTTCCAACAATTACATTTCGGAACCTCTAACTAAACCAACTTCTCTATGATAAATATATCTTATAACTGAATAACACATCGTAAACCAAAAACCATGCAGATTATAGCAAAAGCACCACCAATAAACTGCTTATGGAACCTTTATCAGCCAATTTCTAGAGCTTCTATGTTGTATATAGCTATAAAAAATAAACCACGTATTTAAAAATATTGGAATTTCTGGAGGAAACAGTTTGCTAGATAGTGACATAACAATATTTTTCCTAATTCAACTTATTAGGATTTCACAGCATGTGATATCTAGACTATCCTTGTATTCTTATCATATGTAAATGTATGAGAAAGTTTGCTCAGATTTAATAAATATTATATCCCATACCAAATAAAATGCTCCAACACATTACCAACATCATCAGAGAATGCTGCATGCCAAAAATGATGAAATCTCTGATACATGTAACTCGAAATAAAACTTCTCTTGAAGTGTAGGTTACAGTATCACTAACCAGCCCAGTATAAAAGCCACTTCTGCTGCTCGGTTCTATTATTTGTCTCGATCGCTTTAAATGTTGAGTAAACAGGTAAAACAACTCCCACAGAACAGCTGCAAAAAGAAGACAATGTGTAAACAATATGAAAAAGGAGCTCATACTCATATATGTTCATTCACATCTCAGGACATGAATTAAAGCTAAGTAGAGATTTCTTATATAGAGGATGACAAGTGCCAACAAAATTCACCAAATTCTGGTAATGAAGTCTTTGTATCCTGTATTAGCAACTATGACGAATGATATAACATCTTATTCTCAGGAATCAACAACGGATTACTGGAGATGACTATGTGAATCAATTCAAAACTTACCAAGCTGTTTTTAGAACAATGTTGGAACCAAGCGGGCAAAGAAGCAGCCGCAGACCAACCTGCATTAGTAATTTATAGCATAAGACATAAGTACCTACGTTCAATATGCATCACATAACAAATCCCAAATATATTGATTCCAATGTTATTAAAGGCCTGCCCCTCTGCGACTAAGTCCCTCAGGCTAGGCCATTTCATGTTTGGCGCCTTTAAGAAGTTCAGGAGCGCCTTGTACGACTAGTCCTGAGTGAGTTAGGCGAGAGTTGAGGGTCTTGTTTCATAAACATCTATTAGGATTTTAAGGCATAAAACATAGCTTGCATGGTCAATTATACCCCCAGAAAACATCAAAGGTTGCCTATTAGAAGGTTGACTTCGGCCTTCTGGTTTGCCTTATGCAATCTTTTGGAACATTTTACTTTGTTTGCCACTACTAATAATTATGGATTGAGGTAGTGTATTTGATATTATATCTATAATTCTACACAATATGTTTTTATTTTGTCTTTATGGTAACATTGTCATGTAAATTATTTTCTAAATTTTAGTTGGTTCACTTCGCTCGGGCCCTCGCCCCTTTTGCGCCTCTCGACTTAGTCCCTAATCAAGGCATGTCGCCTCGAGTGCGACTTCGCTTTTAATAACATTGATTGATTCATCCTCATTCTAATATACACCTGTTCTAGTCCCCAATACAAAATCCAAAATTGAAATGAAAATCATTTATTTTTCTTTATTCTCGAAAGAGTTTCTTTCCTAATATAGTTATATGTAATATGTCAGTTCTAAACAAATAGAATAAACCTTCTAAATATTGAAGTTTTGATTGTTAAAAAAAACTCATTTAACAGTCAAACATCAACCGTGCTGCACATCTGATGAAGATGATCAACAATGATGAAATTCCATGACAAAATCCTCAAAACTCAGCGCCCCGCCCCCTATTCATCCGTTTTTTCAGTTTTTATAGTACACTACCTATGCTTTGATTCTAATCTTCCAACTTCTCAATTTGAAATTAATGACATTTTTTTGGTAACAACCCAACCATGTTATAGTAATATCAAATTACACATCGATTGAAAACAAATCATTAGAAGGAGAAATGGGTACCCTAACCTAACGGATTCGAGATCGATTACCTCACTCGGCATATTGGACCCTAGGATCGACATCGGATGGAAACTGAGGACCTGTAATCAGATGCTATTGCCGATACACCGATCAAAAGGTTCGGATTGTTTGATACGAAACGCTGATTTCGAACATTTCAAGAGGCAAATCCCGTTGTTTTTTTTGTTTTTGGTTTGTGTGTTTTTTTTTTAAATGTTGTTGGCGGAGCCTGTTGTCGGTTATTCGACGATCGAACAACAAAACCATGTATTTACATTCTAGTCCATCAAATTTATCGTATTTACATTCCACTTCATTTAATTATCAAAAATATCAATTTAGTTGCTCAATGCAAAATTATATATATATATATTGCCGACGGAGCAGTGAGAAAAATGCTCACGTGGCACAATATTATTGGTAGAAATTCCTATTTTTAAGGCTGATTTGGAACAATATGATTGGCTAAAATTGAGAAAATTAAGGTTGCTGATTTGGCGCAATATAATTTGTTAAAATTCAAATTATAATGGGATAACATCAACAATCCTATCAAACTAACAAACTTGCATAAAATAATGAGATATTTATTTACATATACAAATTACAATTAAACATTAGTTATTCAAAATTATTATTTTTATACTTTTATAAAATAGATATGAATAGTTGATTATTCTAAATTTTTCATCTATAAATATATATATATTAATTAATATAGATTAAAATTTTAGTTTATAGATAAAAGTATAAAACAATGGGATATGTCATTTGCCATTTAAATTGTTCAATGTGATTTTATTAATATAAATTAAATTTTTTTTATAATAACTGCTTTTCTTTGATAACATTTTATTAATTGGTTTGAATAAATTGTTATATAAAATTATGTTAGACGATATTGTAATTAAGTAATACTTTGCAAATACGTGTTTGTATATTAGTTGATGGAAAAATGATGAGTTTTCATTTTATTGTAAATTATTATTATTTTTTTTTATATACTTCATTCTTATACATGATTTTTTTTAACTAAAATCAGTCTTTTAATCAACTCACATGTATTAAACTAGATATTTATAGACTTCAAATATAATTATGTGTAATAATTAATATTAATGATTAATATAAGTAACATTTTTTCACAAACAATATACAATTTTCTTAAAAAAACAGATTTTTGTTGTGTCATCAAATCATCAATTAATTATTAATACCAATGGGGTTTAGCCCATTTGGTATGAGAGGTTACGTGTAAGTGTCAGATCACGGCTTCGACTCCCGTCGGAGACAAGTTGAAATTTAGGCAGTGAAAGTAACTTCTGAAGTCCCCATTTGGGACAAAATGGTAGTTTAGGAATAGGAGTAGATTAATTTGTCGTTCAAAAAATTAAGTATAAATATTAATTTCATCACACATCACCCGAGCAACGCACGGGTATTCAGCTAGTTTCTTTTTGTTTTTCCGACGACTAATTATTTTTGTCATTTAATCTCAAATAATCAAATATGTCGGGTTTTTTTTTCTTGAATTTTCGTCGTTATTATGAACCCTTGCAATAAATTTTTTTTTTTCTAGGATTTCTAGATAGGATATCAAAAAAATTATATACATTTATATAATATACATGTAAAAACATGTTGACTATTTAATGCATATTTACTAAAATAACTGAGATGACATTTATTAAGTAGATAAGTATTATTTTTCAATAAGTGATTAATCGAATTCTAATCCTGTTTATGCCTTGATTATGATCTACAATGGGATGCGAAGGAAGCAACTCCGCTGCAACACAATGAAGAACTTGGGTTAATGGCGCAGCAGGTGGATACCTGCGTAGCCACTCCGATGCTAAAGTCAATATCAATCTAAGGATCGTCTAATGCTTGAGATTTAGGATGAATATCAGAGAAAGTAGGGTTTTCTTTGTGTACCTCCTTGAAGGTGACGAATATCCACTTTATATATGACAATCCATTGTCTTCATTTACGTTCCAATCCCGATTTAACACCTGTCCAGTCGGTTATAGCCAACTCCAAAGGATCTCATCGTGCGTGAATGAATTTGTTAGTGATTAATCTTGTCACGTGGTTCCTTGCTGATTAGGACTCTAGCTGTTGGTCCTTTTTTACACGTAGGACAAGGCTGATAACAATATTCATACGTCACCTATAATCGTCATCAAATCCTATCCTAGTCCACCCAAATTTACCTCACCTATCGTACACGCATCCATCACATCTCACTTTACAAACTAAATTAGAAAAATAACAAGTAATGAAGTTTAGTTTCATTCTAATATTCTATTTCAATCCTGCCAACCAAACAACAATAAATGATATTTAATTCCATTCAATTCCTTTCAGTTTTTCATTCCTTTGACAAATTTCATTTATTTTGAAAATATTTTAAAATTTTATTAAATAATAATTAGGACAAATAACAATATTATTATTGTATTTTTAGTAATATTTATATGTATTAATTTTAAGTTTACATAAATTTTATATAATCAATTATTCATTAAAATTTTTCCACGTAATATGTTGATTCATAAACTAGTATATAACTAGTCTAGTGACTCCCGTATCACGTGAATATTTTTTTAAAAAAATAATTATATAAAGTAGAATTATAACATACAAATATAATTATTAATGATTATTTTTTTCCCTAGATTTATGAATACAAATGAACAATAACTACTTTTTTATGATTTCTTTATGAATACAAATGAACAATAACTACTTTTAAGATTCTTTAAAATTTCTATAATAAGTTGAAATTATCTTTTGTGATTTATCACCACATAAAGCAAGTGATTACATAGATTCATTTATGCAAAATGCTATCAGTCCAGGTGACACCAATCTTTCATAAGGGTGTGCTATCAGTCCAGGTCAACAAGCATAAGTTTCCTCCATAGACTATTCGACCAACATTCGAATTTGACCTTCAGGATTTTCCCCGGAAGATATGGTTCTATTCTATAACATCGACCGGCAAAAAACAACCTTGGCACCCAAGTAAACCGATCTTGCATCCTCTGCAAAATTAAAAAAAAAAACAACGGCACACCCATAAATACAACAAAGTGAATATGAATATATGATATTTGTGTGATTAAGCAGTTTACCTAAATCCAAAAATGTAGCTATTATTTTATTATATGATCTAAGAATCCAGTTGTAGTACGTAGTATGCCGGCCCTGAGGGTGTGCAGTAAGTGCGACCGCTCATGGCCCCAAGTTTGATAGGGCATTATCATTGACCGGTGATCAGAAAAAATGGTGAAAAACTAAAGTCTGCTTAAGTTTAATTATTGTGTTTCACGTCATTAACAAAAAAAAAATATGTGAGTGTGAGGATGTATGATTATTAAAAATAAGTGTATAGCAATGCCCTTTCAGGTAAATATAGTTTTGAAATTAATTATTTTGTTTAAGTTATATGACATGTCTTAATATCATTGTTTTAATTGTTTTTTTTTTATGTATATAGCAATTGCTAGACTACTTTTTTTTTTTTGGGAGAATTTCATATATACCCTTCCAAAACTTCAAAATATCATATATACCCAACCTAAAATTTTAATATCATATACATCCCTCCTAAACATCATAATATCATATATACCCAATTTTAATTATTAATATCAAATATATCCCTTTTAAACATCATTAATATCATATATACCCAAATTCATTAATTTAATTATTTTTTAAAACATTTAAAACTCATAATTAATATTACTTGTCAATTAATGTCCATTATACCCTTACTCATTTCTTCTTTCAACTAAACTTCAAAATATCATATTTATACAACTTAAATTAAAATATCATATCTCTTTTAATAATTTTATATAATTTATTTTTGTAAACTTTACTAAATAAATTCTTTAAACTAAAACAAATTAACATTAAAAATAAAAAAAATTGTGTAATGTTTTTGCTCGTTTGTAATCAAATCGTATCATTTTATTATATTTTATTATTTGTTTTTTTTCTATAGTAATCTACATACAATTAACTGGTTACATATTATGTTCTTTCTTTTCTTTTTCTTTTAGAAATTTATAGTTGTATCGCATTTTGTTTTTTTTTTATTTCTTATATATTTTTTGTTTTCTAATACATTAGTTTTAAATTTTTTTCAAGTTCGCTAGCGTACTTTTTTTTTACATTTTTATATTTAATCTAGTATACGAGTTATAACTTGTTATCCGATGTAAGTAATTGTGTATATTTTGTGTTAACGATAAGATTATATATATATATATATATATATATATATATATATATATATATATATATATATATAACTCAGATTCTAGACTAAATATAAAAATTAAACATAAAGTAAACTAAATAAACAATAGTTATAAAACGAATGCAAACTTGAAAAAAAACCAGTTACTAATGTAGTAGAAAACAAAAAATATATATATACTAAATTAAAAAAAAACAAAAAGCGATGCAACTATAAAGTTCGAAAAGAAAAAAAAAGAATATAATATGTAATCAATTAATTGTATATAGATTATTAGAAAAAAACAGATAAGAAAATATAATAAGACGATACGATTTAATTACAAACGAGCAAAAACATAATACTACTTTTTTATTTTTATTTTTAATGTTAATTTGTTTTAGTTTGAAAAATTTATTTAGTAAAGTTTACAAAAATAAAGTATATAGAATTATTAAAATGGATATGATATTTTAATTTAAGTTGGATAAATATGATATTTTGAAGTTTAGTTGAAAGAATAAATGAGTAAGGGTATAATGGTGATTAATTAATAAGCAATATTAACTATGAGTTTTAAATGTTTTAAAAATAATCAAATTAATGAATTTGGGTATATATGATATTAATGATGTTTAAGAGGGATATATATGATATTAATAATTAAAATTGGGTATATATGATATAATGATGTTTAGGAGGGATATATATGATATTAAAATTTTAGGTTGGGTATATATGATATTATGAAGTTTTGGAGGGGTATATATGAAATTCTTCCTTTTTTTTTTGAACGGCAAACTATCCTAGTCCTACTCCTAAACTACTCCTTTTACCACCAGACTTACTTATACCACCTAAATTTCAACTAGCCACCGACGGGGATCGAACCCGTGACTAATAATTTTAATATAAATTTAAAAATTTCACATTTTAAGAGCCTACTATGTAGTTATCGTACAGGCCATCAAAATTCACGAGACGGCCTTGCAACTATGGTACGTACATAAATGAAGACCAACGACATCTTTATAAGATAAATCAAGAATGTCTTGATGACCACCTATTACTGTTTTCTAATAAAGTCAGAGACTCGTGACACCAAAGTAATGTCATTGGACCAAAGTGCCCTTGGCAGCAGTTTCTGGTTAATGCATACAGATTTATTGTGACGATGAATGTCTGGGAAACATACCTGCGATTTGCTCCAAACTATACTCAGTGGGTACGTTTGTCTCCACCTCAACGGCAGCTTTAGCAGCTGCTATTCCAACTGCAATACTTTGCATTACATCTAAACCTGCACAAAGGGAAGCAACTGAGCCACCGACCAGACAATCACCAGCTCCTGTTAGCCTCACAACCGATGCAGATGATACAGCTGGAAAATGAACCGCGTATGGGCTGCTGCTACTACTACTAGAGTTTCCTTCAAGCCTTAATGCACTAAAAAACCTGTCTGGTGGGCAGAGTTGATTTATGGTCTCGTGCAACTTTTTGCCAATATCATGTGATCTATTATTTCTCTTTGGCCCAGGATGTTGGAAGTCAACGCGTCCTTTAGAGCATAACAACACCCCTTTTGATCCAAGGGTTAGAACAACCACTTTAATGCCTTTCTCAAGCAAAACCCAGATTGCCGGTTTTAGCTCTTGAAATATAGATGTTATTGTGCGGCCATCCTTTTGAATCGGAGAGAACGCAGCTTCGCAAGACAGAGCATTTGCCATGGCGATCAGCTCATCTTCGTTAGGTGAAGCAAACGTTATCTGTTCGGTATATTTTTGTCAATAGCAGAGATCATGCAGTATTATGTATTCTCATAGGTGACTACGTGTGTGGCTATGTTTATGAAATACAACTGCTAACAAAACTATATTTCACATTTACTATTTTAAGAACACGAGTGTCATTATAGGAGACTCACATACTTAGCAACTGAAACAATTCTTCTTGATTTTGGTACAGATACAGGCTCAAACCACACCGGGGTTCCAACTTCTGCGGCCACTGCAAGTAAAGATGTCATTAGACATTTGTGTGCATGTGAAAAAATGACGGCATTGGGGGGGTGGGGGGGTGGAAAACCAGCTGGAAGGCGGTCGAGGTACATACATTGACAAGATGCTTCAAGAGCTGATGGAGTAAGATTTGTATCAAGCATTACAATAGGAGCAGATGATATATTAGATTTAAATTGTACGATCCACATGGGTGTAAGAAACCGCTCCTGTGTCAGAGAACAAAATAAGCACCTAGCTTTTGACTAATATTTTATTAAATTTTATTTACTTACAAGCGATTCAACACTTGCTACAGCAGCAGCCGATTCTCCTTCAGTATCGAAGACGATGCTTACAACTGGAGTCTCTATCTCATGGTCCATTCGGATGCCTTGTATACAAGAACTTTAATGAGGATTGTGCACCAGTTATCATTGGAGCCGTAAAATTCCATTTAGTACCACAAAACGCTACCTTGCATTGATAATCCTGCAGACTTCCAGTAATCCAACAGCAAATTTCCTGTAAAGTTTAAAAATATTCAACAACTATGCAATAAGTTCAATGCATCATAAAGATTGATTATTTTTTTGTCGTTAGACGTATCAATGATTTCGTCGGCTCACCGGCTAATCCACAGCACTAGTGTGTAAAATTCAAAGTTAGGACCTCTATGTCACATCTGCATATGTTGGATTAAATCTGTTTGAATTTTGAAAGTGTAACTCCGGTGGCATTGAGATGAGCTCCAAAAGCAAGAATTCATGCTTGAAAGTTCAGCAAGATTAAATTCTCAGTTGCATCCCTTTTTTTTATTTTGAAAGACAAGTAGCATCAAGGAATTGAAGTCTACTAAAATGTTCTTTAGAGAATCTCAACCTCAACTGATAAGCCACCTCTATGGGGTTAGTTACATCTCTTCTATGTTGTTCATTTCTTCAATCAAGAAAGCAAGAATATCATAAACTGCTTCGGATTCTGAATGATATGTGTCGCCAGAGGTAAAGCTATGAACTTTGCTCCCAACATGAATCCAACTGCAGCCAGCAAGCTTACTTACATCGCTCCCTCTCATCTTCTTCCTTATCCTTCCCATCTCATCCCACTGCCCCTCGGATGCATAAATGTTAGCCAACTGCACATACCTCGTCCCACTGTTTCCGCCAATTCTCAGCAACGCCTCTTCTGCTTCTCGTGCTAGTTCAAGATTCCGGTGTAGCTTACAAGCACTCAAGAAAGTTCCTAGTATAACCACATCTAGTTCTATCGGGATGTTTCTCATGAATGACTTTGCTCTTTCAAGCTCATTAGCTCTCCCGTAAAGATCAATCATACACGCATAGTGATCGATTTCAGGTGTTACATTGTATTCTTGTCTCATGGATTTGAAGTACTTTTCACCTGTTTCAAGTAAGCCACAGTGACGACAAGCTGATAAGATTGCAATGAAAGTTACCGTATCAGGGCTTATACCGCTTTTCACCATCTTATCGAAGAGTTCAAATGCATCACTTTCGTGACCATGGTGAGCAAAACCAGCTATCATGATGTTGTATATGACTGTATCTCTAAATGTGAGTCTTTCGAATATTCTTTTTGCGTAACTTATGTTCCCACATTTCGAGTACATGTCAATCAAAGCACTGATTGTTTTCTCATCCATGTCAATGCCCGTTCTTAATATGTAACCATGAACCTGTTTTCCGGGATCCATGGTGGCTTGTATTGCGCATGCACCAAGTAAGCTGGCAAGAACCAAACCATCAGGAACTTCTGTTTCTTCGTCTTTGAACAAGCGAAATAATCCAAAAACATCTTCACAGAAATCGCAGTTCAAGTACCCGGAGAACATAGCAGACCAGACTACAGAATTCTTCACCTTTAAAGAATCGAAAATCCTCCGGGCTTCTACCATGTTGTGTTGCGAAGAGTATCCCACAATCATTGAAGTTGTTGAAAACTTATTCTCGATACCAATGGTCGAATGGACTGCTTCAGCATACTTCATGTTGCCACATTTGCAGTAGACGTCGACAATCCCGCTACTAATGAAAGGATTCAAGCTCATTATGTCTTTCAAGACTCGAGCATGAAGTTCTTTCCCCAACTTCAAACTCTTTAAAGAGGCGCATGCACTTAAAACGCTAGCAAAAGTGTGCTCATTCCATCTAATTCCCTTCTTTGCCATACAAAAAGCCAATTCAATGGCATCTTTACCATACCCGTTTTGGGCGTAACCTGTGATCATTGTATTCCACGAAACCACGTCATTTAACTCTGACTCGCTTGAGAATAGCTTCATAGCCATGTCTAACTTTCCTTCTCTACAGCAAGCAGCAACAACTGCATTTTTCGAAACCACATCAACTGACCCACAACAGCATCCGTTAAAGGCCTCGTAAGCTTCTCTAAAGCATCCACATTTCGAATACATATCAACTAGAGCACTCACTGCAAACCCACTTAGATTATTCCCAGTTTTCACCATGTACGAATGCAATTGTTTCCCGTAACACGAATTCCTTAACTTTGCTGTCAAGTTACACATTCTGGTGAGAGTAAATTCATCAATCAACGCATCATACCGCATATAATGCATCTTGATAAATAAATCAACAGCCCGTGTTTCATAGCCAACACTGTTTGCATATCCCGACAACATAGAATTGTAAGTCACTGAATCTCTATGTGGGGCAGCATCAAACAGAAGTTGCGCCTGAGCCAGGTCATGAGACTTTATATGCGCCGAAATTATGGCATTCCAAGTGAAGACGTTTCGGTTAGGCATTTCATCAAACAGCTTGCAAGCGTCTTCTAGGAGGCTATGTTTAGAGTATAAATGTATAAGCTGGTTGTATGCAAACACTGTCTGATTTTGACCGGACTTTATGGCGTAGACATGAGATCTGAAACCGTCGATGAGTAGTCTCATTCCTAAATGATATCATCTCCCACACTCAAAATTTCAGAAGGGATTGATTCTTCACTGAAAACTTATTATTATTATAATATAGAAGTGTTTAGTATCACGGAGTTTTTTGATTTCTATTTTATAAATTTCATTATATCATTAGTTGCTACAAATAACAACATGCATCCTATCTAATTACTCACCTGCCATGTCGAATCCTAATGCACTTATCATGAAAGGTTTTGTTCCAAGCTTTGATACACATTCAGCAATGTTCCTTGCTACACCTCCAGCTGCATAGCGTATCTGTATAAAGGAATTAGTGCCTCTATACCAATAAAGCTGCAATAATATCATATACACATGCATGATCACCACTCTCGAGTTATCCAACTCATATCATACCACTAGAGGGGGAGCAGGACCTGGTGGCACCTTATTATGTGATAGAACAGTTTGAAAAATTGCAGCCATTTTATCCATTGAAGCTCGAAAATACACACTTCTTTGACCAAACTTTAACAAAATCAACATGTAAGAGAGTATAATACTACTAAAACCATCAACTTATCTATATTAATCCACTTTGATGTCTCAATTTCAGTTTTATGTTGACAAATTTCTTCTCCTCCAAAGGCACGCTACGAAATCTTAGGTAGCATTTTGAAATTTAATACATATAATACACTATGGCATTTTGTTTTCCCAGTTGCACGTGTCCACATATTTTCTTAGTACGTGCTGGCTTGCCGCATAGGGGAAGATTCTATTTAATATGTATGTGTTGCTTCTACATTTTCCTAATTATATATTGCCGATGAAGCTTATTGAAGGGAATCGATATCAACCCTTGGATCTTGTAGCAACATGATAAGGGCACCCGGTCAGTTTATTGACCGGGTCAAAGAGGAAGCTAGCAACACCCTAGTAACTCACGTTGCAAACAAAAAATAGATAAAAACACCCATTCCAGAATATTCTTAAACAACAAGACAGTTACACAGTCAGCACAAATTAATTTATTAAACACTTAAACATACATTCTAGTATTATAAACACTTATAATGCTTTTAAACGGTCTAACCCGGGCAAACACGGGCAATGCACTAGTTTCATGTGTTTGCAAACATTAATCTATGAATTAAAAAAGTTCAAAAACTTGGCAATCACCGAATCCATAGTCTTCTGCTAAGCTCATTTGGTAATGAACTTATATAATGACTGCATTTTAACAAATTCATTATCCTTTGCTTGGAAAGAAGATACAAGACGGTGTTTGGATGTGTGTCTATAATAAGTAATGACAATTGCAGCATCAGTCTTGAGTATTTGGTAAACACTAAAAATGATTCTGATCTTCTGATTATTTTGGGTAAGAAAGTAATTAGAGTTAGAGAAGCAAGAACCACAATAAAACTCATTATAAACAACAATGGAAGTTTACTTAGATATCTTTAACTTCAATCAATTGCTTATCTCATTATCTGATTTCGATTTTTTTTCTTCAAGCTGCAAAAAATGTAGCTCATAGCTTTTCTGAGGCCAAACCTTAGTACTTCCCAAATTATGACTTGACATCAATTTTTTTTTTTCAACTAGTTTATCACCATTTTCAAATTGGAAGCGAATATCTTAAGGCATAATGCAGTAGTGACGAAAAGTCCGATTATTTATAGACAAATCGAATATCAGAAACAACAAGTATTATGCACAAACCTTGCCAGGGGTAGTAGTTCTAGGGTTTGGACGAATGGAAGGAGTAGCATGTATATCTAACACCATGCCTCCAATTATCACCGCCTCTGCTTCACCTTCTTCCTCTTTCCCTAGCCACTGCATTCACCCATCCAAACAACATAATCGCCACAAATAAATAAAATGGAATTCAGATAAACCCTAAAATTTGAGAAATTTAACTGATGGAAGAGGTAGCTTTGTTGATATACGTGTGGTTCTGTTCTAGAATGAGGACGGTCCATTATGTCTCCGACGAATTGTCTCTACTCTCTTGCTATTCCAATACCCCCGCCGTCGGATGATGTATCCGACGATGAATTGCCCGGTCAGGGTCTGTGTCCGGCAAATGACAGCTAAAATAAAGGGGGCGGCTGTCTTCGACTGATGTAATTGGGTTTTTTTTTTTTTTTTTTTTTTTTTTTTTTTTTTTTTTTTTTTTTTTTTTTTTTTTTTTTTTGCTAATTAGAAGAAATAACAACCTATTTTATTAAAACTTATTATGATGTGCAAATAACAAAAAATAGTAACAAATTTTGACATTTTTATTATTAATAGTAACATTATTTATTTTTTTATCATTAATAGTAACAACTTTTTATTTTTCTATCAATAATAGTAATTGGTGACCTGTAAACCTGTTTAGCAGGTCACCAACTTTTAAGTTATCAAAAATAGTAACATCTTTTCAGATTTTTATCAATAATAGTAACATATCAAATTAAAAACATAATTTTTTTTATTTTATTAAGTTTTCTAATATTCCATAAACACCAAAATAAACCAAATTTTTATTTCGAATATTTACGGATTGATAATATTCGATTGTTTATTCACAATTATATATAATATGAATGAAAAAAATTAGGTTTATTATGAAAAAAAACCAACATGTTTTCAAGTTTTTTGCATTTTCGTCCCTCCATGTTAATTTTTTTTCCATAAAAGTCTTCAAGTTATTCTTTTATTTTTGGTTTAGTGAAATATGGACATTAGAACCCGATTTTTCAGTTTTTTAAAACCCAGTTCTCAAATTATAACCGGGGTCTAATGTCCAAATTTCACTAAATAAAAAAAAAGAATAACTTAAGGGTTTTTTTTATGGAAAAAAATAACATGGAGGGACGAAAACGCAAAAAACGTGAAAACATGTTGGTTTTTTTCATAATAAACCCAAAAACATACTATAAAACTTTTCAATTTTCACTTTTTTCAACAAAACACTACGAACCATCATTTTCTTAGTTTTTCCGAATAAATAATACAAATCGTTCCATTTTTTAGTTTTTTCCAATCTAAATGGGTCATAGTTTTTTTATTAAAAAAACAAAAAATCAAAATGAGTCTCAATATTTTTCTTTTCATAAAACTATAAACCATAATGAGTAATGGTTTTCCATTCATAGAAAAACTAAAAATTAAATGGGTTGCAATACTTTTTCATTCGTAGTACTATTCATTTGGAATAAAAAAAATACAAATTGATCAGCTTTTTAGTAAATTCCAAACGAAATTGATTACAAACCATACAACTTTTAGCTTTTCTGAATGGAAAACTACGACTCAATCATGTTTTAGATTTTCTTTACAAAAAACTATAAATTATTTTGATTTTTCTTACAAAATAATTGCAACTCATTTATTTTTGTGTTTTTAACAACGAAAAAACTATGAAATATTCCAGTTTATAGTTTTGCCGAATGAAAAATATTGTAATCCATAAAACGATACATAAGCACTTGTACGAAACTATAAACTAGAATAATTCATAGTTTTTCCGTTGTTAAAAACACAAAAATTAATGAGTTGCAATTATTTTGTACGAAAAACCAAAATGATTTATGGTTTTTTGTTAAAAAGATCTAAAACATGATTGAGTCGTAGTTTTTCATTCGGGAAAGCTAAAAGTTGTATGCTTTGTAATCAATTTCGTTTGGAATTTACTAAAAAGCTGATCAATTTGTAATTTTTTTATTTCAAATGAAAAGTACTACGAATGAAAAAAGTATCGCGACCCATTCATTTTTTAGTTTTTCTAAAAATGGAAAAATCATGACTCATTGTGTTTTTTAGTTTTATGAATGAAAAATATTGAGATTCATTTTTGATTTTTTATTTTTTAAATAAAAAAATATAACCCATTTAGATTGGAAAAAAAACTAAAATAATGGAATGATTTGTATTATTTTATTCGGAAAAACTAAGAAAATGATTGTTCGTAGTTTTTTTGTTGGAAAAAGTGAAAATAGAAATGATTCACAGTATTTTTTCATTCATATTATATATAATTGTGAATAAACAATCGAATATTATCCATCCGTAAATATTCGGAATAAAAATTTGGTTTATTTTGGTGTTATATTAGAAAACTTAATAAAATAAAAAAAAATTATGTTTTTAGTTTGATATGTTACTATTATTGATAAAAATTTAAAAAGATGTTACTATTTATGATAACTGAAAAGTTGGTGACCTGCTAAACAGGTTTACAGGTCACCCATTACTATTATTGATAGAAAAATAAAAAGTTGTTACTATTAATGATAAGAAATAAATAATGTTACTATTAAAGATAAAAATGTCAAAACTTGTTACTATTTTTGGTTATTTGCCCTATTATGATTATGATTATAGCAATTAATTTTAAAATTTTGCCAATTATAACAATTTATCTTTTATATTTTCAATCATTAAAGCAATGAATAAGTTATCTATATAAGTATATAAAACGTTAATTTTCTATACAATATGGAATATAAATTTATAAAGTTATCTACGTCATAAATTAGCGGTGTGTAATATTCACTTTGGACTCGAGAAATCGAAACCAAACTGCAATCGGATTCGAATAAACCAAACCAATTTTAGAAAATGGGTTTCGGTTTGGTTAAACCAAATTTCTTAATACGGCTTTTGGTTTAATGATTGGTTTTTCTTTTTCAAACCAAATCGATAATCGAATTTTATTTTTAACTTTAAAAAAAAAAAATAATAATATTCATTTATACATGTGAAATATGATGTATCAGAGCAAATCATTAATCACAAATTCACAATTCTCATTTATCACACACCTAGCTACCACTCTACCGGCGAGAATAGAGAACCGAGAAGGAAGCCTCACGTCTTCGTCTCACGATCTCCTTTCCCTTCTCAAAACCCTAGCGCCGCCCACCGCCTGCCGCCCACCGCTCTCCTCTCCTCTCCTCTCGCCACCGCCGACCGCTCTCCTCTTTCAAACCGCCACCACCGACCGCCGACTGGTGTATCTTCTTCTTCTTCTTCTACGACGAGGGTGAGCCGGTGAGTTTTTGTGTTTTTGTTTAAGTTTTTAAGACCTTAACGGGTTCTTAACCAAATGTTTGCTTTTTTTGAGTTTTGTTTCAGATTTGCTTTTTGGAGTTTTTGTTTCAAACCTGTAGTTAATTTATTGCTCTTTTGTCTCAGATTTGGTAATTGACTTCTTTGCAATATTTGTTATATGGCTATATGGTTATATTTGTCTTAGATTTTTCTCAAGTGTTGTATTGTATTTGGTATATGCCTTATTGCCTTAATGCATAGATGGCTATATATGTTTCAGATTTGGTAATTGACTTCTTTGAAATATTACCCATGAAGGTGAGAGAGTGTAATCCTCTCCTTCAATATCAGCCATTGGAATATTTGAGCATTTTCTATCCAGGTCTTCTGATTGTTTTCTTCAACACTCCATGTCTGTAGGCTGTTAAGTTGATGGGATCGGCACCTTTATTGAGGATGATGACATGATTCAGACTTTGTTTAGGTGGTAGGGTTTTGGGAGAACTAAAGATGTCTTCAAAAAAGTTGAGTAGTTCAATTAATTCATCTTTGTGATGACCTTGCAAACTGATCCAGGCTGTATTTTCTAGGGACAGGGACCATAGCTGAGAAATCCTTATAGGAGTGTCAATTCAGTAAGCTTGCCTTGCCGCTTTCACTATTCATGTGTCATACCCTTGGATGACTCACCTACTTTTAATTGTCTAAAGTTGCATTTGTATGTTGCCTAGGGTAGATATTCATTGAACATGCTGACATTTCATGAACTCCAATGAACATAAGTACATAACCATCAAGTTATTTGTAAACTCCATCCATTGAATAGACCAAGTGACCAACTCCAAATCTTGCTTACAAATTGGACTAAAAGAGTAAAGCCATCAACAATTTATATAATTGTTGAGTTGTGGAGACTAATTGTTGCCGAAGGCAGCGCCCTAGGAATTTTTATCTTTATTTTTTAGAGGGACTCGCTAGTACGGATGTGGACGTAGGTCATTATTTGACCGAACCACGTAAATCTGTGTTCTTTTTTTTATTTTACTTTGGTGTGTGTGTGATTTACTTCTCGTGTGCCGTTTTGCTCAATAACGACATGGTCTTAAGGTATACTTAGCAAAACTAGTTGGAGCTGCCAGAGCTTTTGGTAGAACTTGGCCTTTTGGTTTTATGCAAGTGTTTGGTAGAGGTAGTTGTAGCCGTCGTAGCTACAATTGTAAAATGACATAAAAGTACAGACATACATATTTAAAGAATTTAATTAAATAATAATCTTTATTGGTAACATCCTAATATTCACTTAAATGGAAAACATAGATAAAAAAGATCATATTTTTTTTTAAAAATAAGTCAGACATTTCATATATGTTTATATAAAACTAAAAAAAGGTATGAGAACAATGTACTTGTAATGAATTCTTGGCTACATACATTTCTTATTCAAGTTGCAATGCCATTCCGAATTTCTTCATCTCATTAGATGCCCCCAAGGAATGCTTCATTTTTTTTCTTATGACTATGAAGCTTGCAAAGGCCATCACGTGATTTGTAATTTTATATCACTCAAACATGGTAAAGAGCATGTCTTCTTCAGACTTCTTACGAATGTACTTATGCAAAGAAAATGCTGCATAATAACATCCATTTTAAGTTTCCACACTAAATTTGGGCATTCGATTCAATATTTTCTAAGTTTCTTCAAGGCTCCAAATGATCTCCCGATACAACTTTGTAAAGATAAGCGAGAATGGTTGAAAGCTTCTTGCATGTTAGTTAGCGACTTATTTTGAAAATGAGATTCATGGTAGATCATCTTCGAATATGGAACCAAATATTCTTTTCTATTTAGTTATCCTTTATCAACCAAATAATGTCTACCTGCAAAAAGTTTAATGAGGAATCTTATCATCATATATTATAAACACAATCATGAAATATAAAATTATCTTCAAGTGGTTGTATGAAGTCATTAGATGGCGTGAGTAAAAACACGTGCATGAGCTTAGCCCTCCCATTCTCTGATATAAAAGTAAAACACATGTCAAAATTACAGGTTGCCATTACGTTGAAAATAGGCAACCCTTATATAGGATACATGGTAGTTGTTGAGTCTTTGGGGTGCATGCCCTAATGTGTGTATCATCAATACATCCATTGCAATCGTAAATGCATTTTCAAAAATAAAATTATAACCATAGGATGTCACGTTTTAAGATTTTAGTTGAACATGAATAATTTGATACCTTGAAATACGACATGTATCTTTTATCATTCTTGATTCTTGGTGGTATGTATTGAAGCGTTGGATCTTCTGGCCTAATAATGTGACATGCTAGACCCTTGAAATCTTTGTGTCTAGTCATTATTGACTCTAAAACTTCATCAAATGGTTGAATAATAGTCTCTCTCAAGCGTTGAAAGTGCTCCTCAACATCCTTATTAGGCACACCTAACGCAAGAGTTATATAAATATACCCGGCATCTTGAATGTTAACATTCTATCACTCGATTGCCACCCAAATTTTATGACTAGTTCTCTACATAATTACATGAATACACTTGAATCCATTCTTAAAAGCATTTACATCCAAGCCTCTCCCGTATGAGGTGAGGCCATGCATTGTTCTTTATATATATACTTATAAAAGTATGTAGCTGCTAACTTACTCGTGGAGTGTGAATTCATTACAAATAGTAAACATCTTATTACTTTCAATGTTAATAGTACTCCATGTATACAAGATGTCAAGCACATGGAAATATGGAATGCATATATTGCTAGTAAAAGTTTAAATAATGAATACCTAAATATCAACCTCAATTCATCGTCATAATACATCAATTGTATTCTATGTATTCAAAAGCACATGTGCTTGTCGTCTAGTATAGGTGGACTACCATGGACATCGAGAGAAAAGATATGTTGTTTTGTTTTTGATCAGCAAGTTTGCTTGCTTGTGTTTAGATGTGTTCGTTTGTGTTTGTTTAATTGTTCATTTATGTTCTTTTGTTTAATCTTCGTTTATGTTGGATTGTTTGTTAAACGAACGAATATAAATGAACAAGAACAAGGCCAATCTCTTAACGAACGAACACAAACAGAAAATACTTGCCTTTGTTGATGTTCGTGTTAGTTTCTTTGTTAGTCTAAAGTTAAACAAACGAACATGAGCATACTGTCGTTCGTGTTCATTTGGTTCTTTTACAGCCCTAGATTCGACAATAGGAGCTTCATCAGTTGAGAAAATGGCGCACTGAAAGTAAAAACATAAAAATTGAGAACACAGGTATGCGTGATTCGTGTTAGGAAATAGCACATAAAACACACACACACACCAACACAACGATAGTTGCAGAAAATAAGAACACAGAAATTTATGTGGTCCAGTCCAAGAATGATCCATGTCCACTGCAGCACTAAGGAGTTCCTTTTTTTTACTTTGGTTTATGTTTAACAATTACATAGGGATGCATATATTATATATATTGGGAAAAAGCTGAAATTGAAGAAACCAAACCGGAGAAATTGAAGAAACCTTTACGGACTTTTGCGCCCTCAAACTCCTGCTTTCCGGCATTATTAGTCTCCACAACTTAACATATATCTCGGTCACCTACATGTTAGTTACCCTTACCATACACTCCACAGATTGAGGAAGGAAAGCTCTGATACCCCTGATAGTTTTTATCAATGGAAATCAGCCAATGTTGCTCACACAGAAAACAACTCTATCTATGTGAATTTCTGGCGACATCGACCATGATCATGGGACTGAAATTTGTTAAAATAAGATATTGATGGAACAGTGTTTGGAACTGCAATTTTATAACCTTATAAGTATTTTCTTTAACAAGTTTGATCATGATAGGATCCATGGATACCATCGTTGATAATTTGAACACGGCTTATCAAGAATTCGTGGGCGCAGTAGCCAACACACTTGAAACAAAGGAGGCGTCTGGTGGTCAGGTTACTGCTGCCACAGATGCTGCCCTAGAGAACCTCAAGCAGAGATGGGAATTGTTTCGAGTGGCCTGTGATCAGGCTGAGGAGTTTGTTGAGTCTTTGAAACTGAGAATAGGTTCTGAATGTCTGGTGGATGAGGCCACTGGCTCAGTTGCTGGGAAGGCAGGTCAACCTGTCACACCGGGCCTTCCACCTATTAGTGCGGTCCGGTTGGAACAGATGAGTAAAGCTGTCCGCTGGCTTGTAATTGAACTTCAACAAGGTTCAGGATCTGCTGGCAACTTATCAATGCCCCAACACTCTTCTGCACCTTTTGATGCTCGGTTTCATGAAGATTCAGCTCAATAGGTACCTCAATTAATATTTCACTGTTTTTTTACATGTGTTTTATCCCAGATTTTGCACTGCACATTTGAATGCAAACGCGAGATCAAACCCACTGCTCTCAAGATTCAATGTTTAATGGGGGTGTCTGGCTTTAAGTTTCATATTTTGTTACGTGTTGGTGGATAAGCAGTTTTAGATAATAATCTATGATAAAAATGTGCTGCTGGAAATAGTGTTTGGATGAGTTTATATACTTGAATTTGTAATAATAATAGATGATCAGTTGTTTAAGTGTTTGGAAAATTAGAATATTTAAGGACCTAATAGATAAGATGATCTTTTTTTATTAAAAAAAAGGCATTCTTAAAGGCTGACTGGGATTGATGTGGTGAAGAGAAACTTGCATGTCATTCATGTCTAAGAACCCTAGGGGGTTCACCTACTTAGTTCTTTCTTTTTTTGTTTGCAACTTCTTTTCGTCTCATTCTTTAGCCTTTAGTTTTTGTTATAACCCACGACCTATCTAATTGCATCTAAAATGATTATGTTGAATCAATGTGTTATTACGTAATTCAACTAAAATGTTGAATTAAATAGAAAATGATTATTTTTTCTTCTATTCCACATTTTTGTTGAATCACGTAATAACACATTGATTCAACATGTTTGTTGTTTGATTAAACAATTTTCACACTTCTCACAAATATTTGATTTTTCATACGATCCAGTTTTATATATATATATATATAGAATATGGTTCGAGAGAGTACCACCCATTATGCAGCGCACCAGAAGGTACCACTTTTAAAAAAAATTAAATTTTTTTTCATAAACATGTTTTAATTAACATTATGAAGATCATATGTAAATTTCACATACATTCAAATCTCCTAGCTCCTAAAAAGTGATGTAAACACACACTTACAAAATTTTGAATAAATGTGAACGCACATTTATGTGATGAGTGTTTTCATGCACTTAGAGTGTTCGGATTTGCGTGAAATTCACATATGATCTGTGTAATGTTAACTAAAACATGTTCATGAAAATTTTTTTCAAAAAAATTACTTTTAAGGGTGGTACCTGGTGCGCTGCATAATGGGTGGTACTCACTTGAACATATATATATATGTATATATATATATATATATATATATATATATATATATATATATATATATATATATATATATATATATATATATATATATATATATATATATATATATATATATATATATATATATATATATAGGGAGTGGATCAAATGAGGACCGTTCTTAAAATGAAGATGGTAATGTGCTCAGTGTCACCCACATATCCGAATTACATCTTTCATATTTCATGTTGTTAGAAATTAAAGGAAGATAGATAACTTGCAAGTAGAGTACTAACTTGGCAATAAGCTTTCTGCGTATCCTTTTTATCTTCGAGGTCTATACTTTCAGATAGCAATAAGACATGTTTGGAACTCAAAACATTTACAACCATTTTGAATTTGGTTGGAAATTGTGAAATATTAGATAGCAAGACACTATTTTTTGTGTCCATGTTAATCATACTAAATCATCGAATTTTCATGTGCTTCTTCAGGTTCTTGATTTACGTTTATGGCAGACGAGCCGTGTGCCATGGTGAAATTACTGGAAAGTTTTAAGTAACAATTCAAGACGGTTAGCATCTCTGATCTTTGAATCTGGAGTACGTATAAAATGTAAAGGCTTCTTCAGGTTCAATTTAAATGTTACAAAGTGTTGGTTACAATGTGTGGATGGATTGTTGTAACTAACCCGTAATTGCTCAAGCGTCCTTTACATACGACACAGCAACACATTTTGTTTCTTTCGATCCGTGGCATCGTACTGTTTGTGATTTTGCAGTAAAGCTAATTATCAATGCATCAGGCTTGTATTGTTGAAGTGACAAAGTAGGCGTGTCGTATAGCAGTTGAAAACCAGTAATATTTTAATTTTTCGGACACGGTATCGATATAAAGATATGGATATCCGATATCACAAAGAGATAACATCATCTATAATCGAGTTGACTTGCATTTAAAAAAAAAAAAATAAGAATCGTGACAAGTCTGTTGATGAATTTTAATGACCAATTGATGTTATATATTATTGAGTTGAATTTTTCTAAAAGAACATCGTTGTTTTCTGCGTACTTATATTACATTTTAAGACATACGTCAAAAGCAACGTGTGAAATCAATCTTTTAACTTCCAAGAGGCGTTTAGCATCGTAGAATCGAATTGAATGAAAATTTTTAGGCTTTTTTATACTAAACTTTATTCTTTTAACTCTTTTTTTAAGAATAGGTATGTTTGGTATAGAGAAAAGAAATGAGGAGAAATGGAAATGGAATTGGGGGAAAAATGGAACTGGAGAGAAATGAAAATGAGTGGAAAATTGAAATTGTGTATCTTGTTTGGTATCAACAGAGAAATAAAAAGGAATAATGGTGGCTCAGGCATATAGGCACAAGACAGTCAATTCTTATCATTTCTCCACCAAATGGAGAGAATTAAATTTCTTCATATTTAGCCTTCAAGCAATTCCTAGAGAATTCAATTCTCCGCCCAAAAATTAAGACCATTTCTTCCAAACAAGAGAAAACTCAATTCTCCCCCCTCAAATCTCTATACCAAACAACTCCTAAGTTTCTTGTTACGTGACAAAAAAAACTTTTAATTTTATTTAATCTCCAACATACCAAACACCCTTTAATATTATCATATATGTACAAATACCCGAAGTTATTAATCTTACAAGTCACATTCATATAATAATGTACAAAAAAAAAAGTTAAAAAGAAAAGAAAGAAATAACAATGTCATTAGCTACTAGGCTACATATTACAAACGTATTTTACATTCCACGATAGCTAGCTTAAGGCATACTAACCTTTAGTTCTCATATGACTAAAATCTAAAAAAAAAATTGTCTGATTTATATAAAGGGGACATCTTAGACAAATACGATATATAAAGATTCAGACGTTGATGATACGATTGGAAGATGGTTCATGATGCACCTATGATGATGGGACCCATGCAATATTATCGGTGGGGAGGAAATGGCATACCGGCGAGCTGCCAGGGTGGCCTCCGAGCACCCGAAATGCCACGTGGTCTGGGTCCCACATCGTGGTGTTCATGTGGCAAACAGCAATAGCATCCACTCTATTTCCATCTTCACCCCCTAAAGAAATCTCGAAAGCCCTATTATACCCCTTTTGACCATGGCAATAGTAAACCGTATAAGGATAAGCCATGGTATGACAAGCCACCATATCAGGGACATGAATCTCCGATGGCTCCTTCAAGAACGTATACGTCTGCAAAAGGGTAAAATCGGAACCCGAAAAATTATGGATCTTGGTGGTCAACGCCTTTAGTTTGACCATACCCAATATGCCACGTGTCAAATCCAGCATTGATTCTAAGGAGGTAGCACAAAACCTGGTCTCACCTACTGTTGCCTCAAGCTCACATTGTTTGAGTGTTTGCTCCATGGCTTTGGCTTGTGGCGAACCCTCCGCAAACGATAAAAGCTCGAGAAGGTACCGGAGTTTCGACGACGAGAAAGGTATCGAATCGGATTGTTCTCTAGATAGTAGCCGAGGAGTTGTCGAGGGGTCGTTAATTGCAAAATAAATCGGCATTTTTTTGCCCATGTATAAATCTTGTACATTGAAGAACACATTTAGAGCAGGATCCAAATCATCAACTTCATTCTTCCTATATATTTCTATAAGATTTCCTTCATCGTGATCGGTTTTCGGGCTTTTGTCAAAGATTTTTCGACCACTGCAAAGCTGTCATGCATCGAAAGTTCATGTCAAAACAACTTCAAGATTTCGGTTTCTTTATTATAGAAAAATATTGCCTTAAATGCATAAATTCGGAGTCTTTCTCCTACTAAGGTCATGTTTGTTTACCTCTTAATGGAATCATTAAGAGGTCATTTTACATTTGAATAACTTCTTAATGATTCCATTAAGAAGTACACAAACAACCCCTGACTCATATTCGATAATTCACTCGATAATACACAAATGTAATATTCAAGCTCATGGCTTTAAATTAAGTTACCAGAAACACGTTATTGTAATTACAAGTTAAGAAACTCCAATCAAACGTGCAATTTAAGTTTTTTTTTATTCAAAAAGATTATGAACAACTTATAATCTTGGATACGATATTTCGAGTCGATCTTGTCATCAAAGAACACAAAAGATATGTGTTTCCTTTCACAATTCTAGTTTTTTAAAAGAATTTGAATCGAATTCTTACGAAAAGATTATAACCCTTCAAAGATTTAGAAGATCAACATACATATTTGAAAGAAGGTTACCTGAATAAGCAATATAGCATGAAAGATGAAGCTGCGTCTAGACGAAGAAGAAGAAGAAGAAGCCATGGCTGGTTTTTCAGAAGAGATACAAAGATGAAAAGTGAAGCCATGATATGGGTCGTGGGAGTTATAGGAAGGGATGTTGTTGGGGATAAACATCCCACTTTCTTTATTATTATTTTCTCTCAATTTTTATTTTATATATATATATATATATATATATATATATATATATATATATATATATATATATATATATATATATATAGAGTAATTATTACGTAATAAAATAAATAATATATACTATTGTTAGTCTTTAATCAAAGTACAATATTTAATTACGCAAATTTAAGTTTTTTTATTATTTCTAAAACTGGAAATATATATATATATTGATGATTATTTAATATTGTTGAGAAGTTCAAGTTCATGACAGTTAAGCAAAAACAAAACTTGAAATTACTATTATTAATAAATTGCAAAAATCTTGTATATATACATGTTAGATCTTGATTTATCAAAAGAGAAATTAAATTAGTAATTTCAGTTTTATTATTTCTAAATTCAGAAATATTCATTGATATTTAAACTAAAATTTTTTCTAAGAATTTAAAAGTTCTTGAAGGTCAAAGTGATCCACTACAACAAAACATCCCTTTTGCGAGAATGACACATAACGGTAATATGTGATGACATGTGACAATTATAAATTATAGATATTGAATTAAGAAAACCTGTATCAAAACCAAAACTTCTATACCAGTTTAATCTGTTAGATATGTTTAAATATTTTCTTTAAAAAATAATGTTATAAACACTTCAAGTTTTAACTCTCACAGTTTATATGTCTATTGAATTAGTTTATATGTCTATTGAATTATTAGTACCTATCAATAGATGAGTGATAAAAGTTTAGTTTGTACCTATGACAAAATATATACTTTATGTTACAACAACATATGTCTATGTTACGGGAATTTATTAGGTAAATAATCAAATATTATGGATTTGGATTATAGTTATAAAATTATGAAAATGTCAAGTAGTGAATTAATTTTAAATTTATCCTTTTGAAAAAGGTGTAAAATCACACAACTATAGATTTTAATTAGTAGTTAGATTATAAATTAGAATTTTCACATGTAAAAAACGAAAAAGAAAACATAGGGCAACTAAATACGAAAGTCAATTGCCTTCCTTCAGATGAAGAAATAGGTCTAAAAGTATACAGTATCATAAGAAAATTCAATTCTCTCCTTCCATTTTGAAAGCCATATGATGATAGTTCAGTGGTAGAAGCTATGAAAATATGTAATGGAAGTTCAGTGATCAAACAATGTGTGGAGGTACATGTGAACTATCCTTTCTACATCAATCATGAGAACGGTTAGTGTAGTCCCTCAAAGAAATGGTCACCATAACAAATATCAATCAACGGACTTCAATACCTGAAACTAAATACAAAGTTTATCAGAAAACATAACTAAAAGATATATAAGGTGTATACGGTATTTGTAGTTTTGTACTACTTATGGAAATATGTCCAAATTTATTAGGATGCATTACACATCAAATTGATTTATATTGTATTTAATTTGTGAAGTCTCATAACTATTTTAGTCTGATGTATTAACATAGGTGCATCAAAAGTGAGCTGAAAAGTGATAAATGGAAAAACTATATATACAACATATAGTGCTTGATTTTTATTAAAATTGAATTTTCACTCATATTAAGAACGGATGTATAATTAGCAAATAGGGTTACTTAAAACATATTTATTTTGAACCATTAATCTTCTAGATTTCTTTGTTTGAAAACATTTTAACAAAATTACAAAAAAAAAAAAAAAAAAAAAAAAAAAAAAAAAAACAAATCCCACATTCAGAGGCCTCACGAGGAGCGAAGTCAAAATTGTGAAAAAAGAATAATCAAAATTGATTGGTTTAGTTTTCTCGATTTAGGTTTATCGGGTTTGGACCACTTAACTCAAAACGAAATTAAACTGAAGTGAATTCCTATAACATAAAATAGAATTAAACTTGTTTGTTTTGCTATTTAAGAAAACTAGTTTATAAACATACATATTATGTGAATAAATTTTAATAAATAATTGGTTACATAAAATATATATAAACTTAAAATTTAATCATATAAATATTAATTATTATGAAAAAAATTATAAGAAAAGTACAGTTATTTGTCATGTATATTATTTCAAATAATAAAATGTATTTATTTTTTCTGGATCACAAAGGAAAACATATTGCATCAGATAGGGAACATGGTGCATCTCGATCACTTGATGCATGTTCATATGAATTGCACTGTAAAAAAATCACATATAAACACACGCTAGAACTATTTGAAACTTGCATGTTCATATGAATTGCACTGTTGTGAACGTATGTTCACATAAATTTTTGAACGTTCACATGACTTTTAAGATGCTAGAATGTGTGAATTTATATATATATATATAGGGGTGGGTTCAATGGAGAACCTCTATGCATCGAAGAACCTTGGAGAACCACAATGCATCGCTAGAAAATCGCAATGCATCACGTAGGAATCGATGCATCACACGAGAAATTTGATGCATCACGTGGAAATATGATGCATCACGGGGGAATTGTGATACATTTGTGGTGGTGCATGGAGGTTCTTCAAGGTTCTTTGATGCATGGAGGTTCTCCATTGAACCCACCTATATATATATATATATATATATATATATATATATATATATAATAGTACCTTTCGAAATCAAGTGCACCCGAATATACCAATCTTAAAAAAAAAATTTTAATTTTTTTTCTCTTAAACATGTTTATATTAATGTAATACACATGATATATAAATTTTACATACATTCACACTTTGTGTGTCCTTAAAAATTATGTGAATATTCAATGCATATTCATGTGAATGATCATTCACACACATGATCTTTTTTTACCATTCACAAGATGTTGCACCTTTTGAAAAAAACTCTTATAATGTTGTCTTATACTCTTATACATGTCTATTAAAAAAAATATATGTGGATGATCATTCACATAAGGGTACGTTGGGTACGCGGGAATCTCATAGGTACGCTGATGAACCTGATTATATATATATATATATATATATATATATATATATATATATATATATATATATATATATATATATATATATATATATATATATATATAGGTTCAAGTGAGTACCACCTATTACGCAGCGCACCAGAAGATACCACTCTTAAAATTATTATTTTTTTGACTTTTTTTTCATAAACATGTTTTAATTAACATTACACAGATGATTTATAAATTTTACGCATATTCACACATTTTAAATGCATTAGATCATGCATCACATAAATGCACGTTCACATATATATAAATTTATGTAAGTGTGTGTTCACATCATTTTTAGGAGCTAGGAGATGTGAATGCATGTGAAATTTACATATGATCTTCATAATGTTAATTAAAACACGTTTATGAAAAAAAAAATTAAATTTTTTTTTAGAGGTGGTACATTATCGTGCGCTGCATAATGGATGGTACTCTTTCAAACCATATTTTATATACATATATATATGTATATATATATGTGTGTGTAATATATATATATATATATATATATATATATATATATATATATATATATATATATAATCAGGTTAATCAGCGTACCTATGAGATTACAGCGTACCCTAATGTGAATAGTCATTCACATATATATTTTTTTAATAAACATATATAAGACAACATTATAAGACTTTTTTTTTCAAAAAGAGCAATATTATAAATCTTGTGAATGGTAAAAAAAAAGATCATGTGAATGGTCATTCACACCATTCACATTCACATGGATGACTTTTCACATAAATATGCATTAAGCATTCACATAATTTTTAAGGATACAGAAAGTGAATCTATCTGAAATTTATATAACATTAAATTGAACATGGTTATGTGAAAAAAAATTTTTTTAAAAAGTTTTTAAGGTTGGTACCTTCGGGTGCACTTGATTTCGAGAGGTACTTATTTGAACATGACTATATATATATATATATATATATATATATATATATATATATATATATATATATATATATATATATATATATATATATATATATATATATATATATATATATATATATAGATTGGGGTTCTATGGGGCACCATATGCATCGGGAACCAAATGGGAACCAAAAATGCATTGCTTGTTTACAAAGGGTGCATTAAGAGCATCATGCTTGAAATTGATGGAACAAAGACGAGGATGAATATGGTCGAAATGCATCATGCTTGAAATTGAATCGGATGAAGATGCATCATGTTTAAAGACGAATCCAATAAATTGGATGAAGATGCATCATGTTTGTTTAGATACAGATAGAATATTTTCTGAATTCAAGCATCTTCCGATTTTAACCTTCCGCGCGCGAGAAGTTATGCACTCGTGCACCCATTTTCAAATTAATTACCCTTTTGCCACTACAATCTGAACCATTAAAATTCAAGATCTAACGGTGCATACAGGTTCCCAAAGTGTACAATGCATACGGGTGCCCCATAGAACCTGACCCTATATATATATATATATATATATATATATATATATATATATATATATATATATATATATATATATATATATATATAGTAGGGTTAACGTGATAACCGTCCTTAAAATGAATACGGTGAGAATCAATGAAATTACGACATCTCATCATTATTAATTTGAACTAAAAAAAGAAAAAATTAAATTAGGCAATTAATTCATGATTTTCACACTTATAAAATTACACACACTCTCTCTCTTTGGAGATTCATGACATTGTTATGGTTCACAATACCATCGATTATTCACACCATCATTGTGGTTCACCACATCACCAATGATTCGTGATACCGTTATGGTTCACAACACCACCGAAGATTCACAATAAATATAAGGGTATGATTAATGACTCAAACATGTATGATTTACGACTCAAAATGTGTGATTCACGACATTGATGATTCACAATTAATACAAACATACGGTTCACAACTAAGTGTTCACACAATAAACAATAATGATTCATATAAGAAACAATGAATCATATTCGTGTGTGATTCTTCATCCGTTAAATTTAGAGAGAAAGAAAGAGTGAATTGTTTGGAGGAGGGAGAATGATTGATTTAAATGATTGAAACCTTCCTTATTAATTAACTATCAAGTGTATTTAACTTAATTTTAAATTAATTAAAATGGATGACATGTTAGATTATTATTGGTTCATACCGTCTCATTTTAAGGCCGGTTCTCATTTGATCTTCTCTCTCTCTCTCTCTCTCTCTATATATATATATATATATAGAATCAGGTTCATCAGCGTACCTATAAGATTCCAGCGTACCCTAATGTGAATGATCATTCACATATATTTTTTTTGAATACACATATATAATACAACATTATAAGACTTTTTTTTAAAAGAAGTAACATCATAAATCTTGTGAATGGTCATTCACACCATTCACATTAATATGCATTGAGTATTCACATAATTTTTAAGGACACAGAAAGTGTGAATGTATGTGAAATTCATATATCATGTGTATAACATTAAATTAAACATGGTTATGAGAAAAAAATTTAAAAAAAGTTTTTTAAGGTTGGTACCTTCGGGTGCACTTGATTTCGAGAGGTACCTTTTTGAATCTGAATATATATATATAGAGAGAGAGAGAGAGTGTGTGTGTGTGTGTGTGTCAGGTTCAAAAAAGTAAATTTTGAAATCAAATGCACCTGAAGCTACCAACCTTTAAATTCCCCCCCCCCCCATAACCATGTTTAAATTAACGTTATACACATGATATATGAATTTCACACACATTTACACTTACTGTGTCTTTAAAAAATATGTGAATATTCATGCACGTACATGATTTTTTTACCATTCACAAGATTTATGATGTTGATTCTTTTGATAAGAAGTCTTATAATGTTTTATTATACATATCTATGCAAAAATATTATATGTGAGTGATCATTCATAACAAGGTACGCTGGGTACGCTGAAATCTCATGGATACCATGATGAACCTGATTATATATATGTGTGTGTGTGTGTGTGTGTTCAAGTGAGTACCACATATTATGTAGCGCACTCTTAAAATAATTTATTTAAAAGTATTTTCATAAACATGTTTTAATTAAATTACAAAGATAATATACAAATTTCACGCACATTCACCATTTGAAATGCATGAAATCATGCATCAAATAAATGTACGTTCACATAGATATAAAATTATGTAAGTGTACGTTCACATTATTTTTAAGGAGTTAAAAGATATGAATGAATGTGAATTTACATATAGTTTTATAATGTTAATTAAAAACAATTGTGAATTTTTTTTAACATGTTACTTTAAAGGTGGTACCTTGATACTCTCTCGAACCATTATATATATATATATATATATATATATATATATATATATGTGTGTGTGTGTGATCATTACAGAACCTTAATTTAGTGCGGAACTATAGAACCAATCAACCACCATATGATTAATATATAACAGTAGGGATAAAATGATAAATATGCAATTAACGTTAAATTTAGGGTAGCCTACCAAGTTTGACTACTAATTTGACTCTTTTAATATTGAATGTATATGCAGTGTTGCATATATAATAAATAGTATTACTTTGATGTTTAATATACGATATAAATTGTTACTGCGATATTGAATGATCCCTACACTATTTGAAAAAATTATGCAAATGGTCCTTGAGATTGTAAATGACAAAAATGCTCCTACGTGCTAACTGGTCTAACGTCTGAAATTAACAACGGGGACCATTTGTATAAAATGTTCGCATTTTTGGTACCTGTTGTGTAAAAGAACTCTAAGACGAAAACCGCAAATACCCTCAAACCACAAGGACCATTGGTGTAATTTACTCTAAAAAAATTATGAGTTATTCAACATTAACCCTTAAAATAATGAACCTTAAAAAAATAAACCTTAAATCAGTATATTTATGATATATCATTAACTATGAATCTATAATCTCTCTCTCTCTCTCTCTCTCTATATATATATATATATATATATATATATATATATATATATATTACCAATAAAAGAATAACATATTCATCATCTGTCATCCATTAATGCCACTTGACATCACCAGGTTTTGACATTTTTTATTTATTTACTTTTCTTAAATAATATTAAATTTATTAAGACAGACTAAATTGATAATTATTAGGATATATTATTAACCACCAAAAGAAAATAAACACCAATACATCTCCGAGGAGGAGAGGCAAACATCAAATTTTATAAAGGAAACGTACAATCTTCAAAACATTGACAATGCAAATTAGAAAACAATGAGCCCTTTCTTAGCAACCATGGTTTTGACATCCACCAATCCTAACACCAACCTCTTGTATTGCACCCATATTCAGTCCATAAAAGAGTCACATTTTTGAATGTGTGAGAATATGTCCTCACCAATACTGTCTAAATGACCATCCTCCAAACTGAAAGTAGCCTTGTTTCTCCATTTTTAAATCGACCAAATTGTCACATAACATACGCCTTGAAACACTTTTTTCATTGAGTATCACCAATCAAATTTATCTTCTGCCACCTAAAGTTTTCCCAACATAGATTCGGAGGCTTCATCGACTCCATGAAACCCAAACTTTTCCCAACAAAGAGGACATGCGTAGCTGATTTAATAGATACCCAACAAAGAACACACATACCACTTGGAATATGAATACCCTTCGAAATCGAATTATCCAAAGTCGGGAGTTTATATTTGAAAAACCTTCCAAATGCAAATAAAATTTTACCAGGAATCCACGAGTTTCATAAATTTTAATTCATCCCAATAGATGCAGAATAAAGTTTTTTTAAGATTTACGAAGACATACCTTTAGCTGAGTATCAATCACTTTTATCTAGCTGCCCAATAACTGTCATTGCATCCTGACTGTAGGATCACCTAATTAAAATTTTTCTGAATTTACCAGTATGATATGCATGTTTCTAACCAAGTAAACTAATAAACATCATAGTCTACTAATGACTATTTAATTACCTATCGACAAAATGGATACGCCATATTTTTTATATTTTAAAGGATAAAATAGTCAAATACAAAATATCCTTTTAAAATAAATATAATTATTTCCCAAATTTCCCTTTCGTAGACTTGTGCATAGATTCATTCTAAAACTAATGTTACCGTCAACATGAAAGATATATATCATTTAATTCATAATAAATTTCATACGTCAAAAAAAATATTTTAAGACTCAATGAATAATCAAATGTTTTATATTTTTAATTCCATAATAATTTTTTTGTTATTGTTATTGTAAATAAATGAGGGAGTTTTTAGACAATTTTTGCATCTCGTAATAGCCAATAAGAAAAGTTGCATAAAAATAAAATGTATTTATATGTATTTCTATTTAGGTAATCGTATTTTCAAAATTAAATTTTTAGGACATCAAACTTTGAAAATAACAGTTTCAAGAAAACCATTCAGGGGTCTTAAATTTACTATTAATATATGTTTTTGTTTCAAACTGCATATTTTAAAAATTTTGAGATACTAAAATATTACTTTTAAAGTAATAATTCCTTAAATAAAAACAGAAGTAAGTGTCTTTTGAATGTAAATTTTCGTTTGTGATAAAATGAATTTGAAGTCGAAATTTTTAATCCATTAATTTTTATAACTTAACAAACGTAATGATTAAGTAAAAATAAAATAGTATAACCAAAGCATCTGAAATTAATTAAATTAAAATTAAAATAATACAAGAAGAATCTATCTATCAAGAAATAAAATAATAAAAAAAGAGGAAGAATACAAGAGTTGTGATTGGAGGTTGACTTTTAGTAAAGTTAAAAAATGCTTTAATTGAGTGAGCAGACTTTGCCGACAATTCAATTGTATACAGACACATGCGCACCAATCTTTTCCTTTCCTTTCCTTGTCACAACTTCAACAATTTTTAATACCAAAATATATACATTTACTTTTATAACCTGAATTTTTATGTTAGAATTTTAAATTTCACAGTAATTTTTAGGGAAACTTTCGTAAAAAAACCATGAAACTATAAGTTTTTGTTGATTAAGTCCCTTAATCAATTTTTTTGTCTGATAAGTCCCTTAACTAAATAAACATCACGAATTTGGTGTTTTTTCAAAAAAAGTTACCGGTAATCTGTTGAGCGAATTGCAATTGCTGACGTGGATTTTATAAATCTATGATTTTTTCCGATTAAGTCTCCCAACTAAATTATTCTGTCTTATAAATCCCTCAACTAATATTTTTGCCACATAAATCCCTTACCTTAATAAAACTCATGTTATTTGTTGTTTTATTATTTTAAGTGATTGTTCAATTGGCACTCACGTCACACATACGTGGATGCAAAAAATAAAACAAAATGATAAATCAAAACGATCATTTATATTGTTTAAAGTTTAGTCGGGATGAACTAATTAAATGTATTTAAAAATTGTGGTCTAGACAAAAATAGGATCGAAATAATAATCATTTATATTATTATATCAAAACCAACTTATGTTAACGTACTTTTAAAAAAAATTATTATTTTCAAACAACCATCGTCGTTTTGAAAAAAATATTATTTTCAAACCAACTTAGTTTGGTCTAGACAAACATGACATTCTCTGTCATCGAAATAAACATCGCCGTTTTTAAAAGTTTAAAAAAAATTTCGTTTTATTTTATCGAAAACTTGAAAGTTTTAAGTAGCTCGGGGACTTATCAGGGAAAAAAATGAAACGGGGACTTAATCGAAAATTTTTTATACTTTGATGGTTTTTACAAAATAGGTTTAAGCATGTTAACCTGTTATAACAGGTTAACGGACCAATTTAAAAGGTTTAAGCTGTTTGGGGACTTATCAGAAATAAAAAATGAAATGGAGACTTAATCGAAAAATTTTTGTACTTTGATGGTTTTTTGCATAAATTTCCCTAATTTTTATTTGTAATTTAATTCACGTGTCATCTGTTCTTCTAAATTTAATTTTATAATTATTTTAAATTAATGATAATCTTATATGTTTAATGGTTATAAAATCAATTAAAAATAAAAATTTAGTAACCAAATATATAGAAATAATTATTAAGAAATGACGAGTCTTTGATATAAGTATATATCATGAAACAATATAAAGTCTAAATATAGTTTATCATCATTTCATGAAAAATCATGATAGATTGGAGTGAATAATCTTACTGACCGTTCATAATTGATATAAAAGTAAATACGTTGTTTTTAATTATCGTTTATGTTTTGTATTTTTTTGTTTATTTTCATTTGATAGCTATACACTATCTGTTATTTTCATTTAATAATTATAATTATATATATTAAAAGGCAAAGTAGTCTACTCCTAGTTTCGGAACTTACATTCACCACCTAAATTCGAACTTGCCTTCAACGAGAGTCGAACTCGTGACCTCACACTTACATAAAATCCATCATACAAAATGGGATAAACCCCATTGATAATTATATATTTTTTTTGTTTCCTATATAAATAACATATTAACTAAAACTAAACGTTACATCTATAAAAATGTTATAATAAATGAACAAACTTTCTCCTTAACATTAATTTATTCATGTACATTCATCTAAATAATAAATACACAAATTATATTAAACACATTTGTTATTATCCTTTTAATTATTATATGAAACATATTTGTAAATAAAGGAACATCGAACAATCACAAACGTAAACAAACAAGCAAATCCTTTGTTCATGCATTTAACTAAATGAAAAGAAAATATTATGCATAAGACATTGAAAATAACTTTCATGTTCATTGGTTTATAAACAAACAAATATAATTGAAATTCCCACCAAGCAATTCACTAACATTTCACTAAATGTTCGGTTCATGTACAACCTTGTTTTTAATAGTTGTATACGGGTTATAGGTTAACAATTTATTTATTGAAGACATAAATATATACATATTAAATGAAAAAAATGATGTATACCTACCCAATAGAAACAATAAAAACATACAACACATATCAATATTTCTTCCAATTACTGATCATCATTATTATGAGATCAGCCATCCTAAAATGTTAAACTGATAAATTGGACGGACAAAAAACATATAATATTCAAAACAGAAAAAAACTTAAAAGTATATAGTTATTTAATGACATTGTTTCTTAATATAAATCAAAACCAAATTGAAATTGGTTTTTAATTTTCATAAAGCAAATGGTTTGGTTTCAAATAATTCAGTTATTATAAAAAAAATGATTTAATTTTGAAACATGTATGCTATGTTTATTGAATACATCATTTTAGAAAATCATCTTCCAATTTCTTTTTCATTCATGTGGTTTAAAACTTTGAATTAAAACATAAAAAACTTAATGGTTTTTTTTTTTTTTTAAAATTTCAATATATCAAATATTACATGGAGTCGGGTGGACCTAGACTAAAGAGATGTACAAATAAGTACATTTGAAAATGACACTTCCCTCAACTTTTACCTTTTTTTTATATATTCTCATATTATCTAATTAATTACAATTCATTATTATTATATTCTATATTGAAGGTTTTTATTAGTGTTTCAGACCTTTAATTATTATTTTTTTTTTTCTGGTTCTGATACATATATGTTTTATGTTGCTAATGAAGTTTCCATGATGGTTTATACCTTCCCATCAACAAACTTACTCAATATCTTATTTATTGTGATTTGTGATATCTGTTTTATATAATCAGATGTGTTTAGACAAGTGCAAGAATTTCAAATCTTGTGTTTTAGGCAAGTGTAAGAGGCAAAATTGTACAGGGCCTCAGGTTAAAACCGACAAAATTTTTAGCGTGCATATGAGGGAAAATTTTGATTATGTAATTACAACATATTTGAAGAGTGCGACTTGTATATTTATACGATGTCCATTTCATTTTCTATGTGTGACAAAATTCTCATGTGATATTTGATTTTCAGGTTATAAGTTAAAACTTTAAATATATTTTTTAATAACAATTAATTTAGGATAAACTTATATTATATACCATTTAAAATGTTGTCTCATGGAATATGATACAAATGGATGACTCATAAGGTTTGTAATTCACAACTTTCATATTACTTTTTAAAGTTTAATATCTAAATGACTAATTTACCATTTAAATTCATATTTAAGGACTTACTTTATTATACATGATATATCATAGTATCTCCAAAATCAATGAGGCGGTAGCATATTATGTCTTTAGAAAAATTACAGGTTTGAAATAGGGAACCAATCCTAAATGATCTCGTAATCGTGTTAGTTTATTTCCGATAACAATAATTTGTCAAAGGTATTCAAAATTTGTTAGGGATGATGCACGTAAAAAATGCATTAGTTCTTGAATGTCAATCTCGTTTTTTATATTTGTAAGTGTTCCATACGATTACAAGTGAATAAGGATAAGTTAATTACTCAAATAGTCGTCATAAAGCGGTTAAATATGCTAACTTAACATCAGCCGTAGGCTTTAGCATTAGCAATAGAACCTTCACTGTGAAGGTTTAACAAAAGTTGTTAAGCTTTCAAGCTGTTAAGATTTCAACATTTCTGAATCAAGTTAACACGTGAAATGATAAATTCCTCTATTAAACCATTCCAGAAAATTTGAATTTGTTTCAATGCGTCCTGCAAGGGTGCAGTCCCTTGACCCTTGTTTTAACTAGGGGTGTTCATAAAAATCCGAGTCCAAAAATCCGAAATAAAATTTCAAAAATCCGATCAAAAACTTCGAAATTTCGGATTCGGATAGTAAAAATTCAAAATTTTGGATATTTGGATATCCAAAATATCTGAAAATAATAAAAATATTTTTTTATATATCTTTAGTATTGATAGTGTTTATTATTATTCTAATGTAAATTTTCTAGTTTTATCTTGATACTAGTTTATGAACCCACGTTGATACGTGGATTATTTTTTATAAATAATTGTTTACATTAAATTTAATTCCTATAAATAAAACAAGAAAAGTATAATAAATTGTTATACATATTATTTATCTATTTTTTTAAAATATACGTAAATAGTAGTTAATATTTTAACATATCTTGTAAGTTCTTCATTAATATTAGATTTTTTTTCTTTTCAAATGTAATATAATTTATTTTAATATTTTTTGTCAAATAGTTGATAGCGATTATTTATTAATATTTAAAAATCATGAATTGTATTTATCTTTTATTTTATTTTAAAAATAATAATATGTATTTATCTTTAAAATAATGAATTGTATTTATCTTTTATTTTATTTTAAAAAAATATGTATTTATCTTTGTAGATTAAATGTGGTGATGCCAAGTGTCTATTTGTGTTCTCCTTTATTTTATATATATATATATATATATATATATATATATATATATATATATATATATATATATATATATATATATATATATAGATTTATTAACTAATATTTTATATATTTTAGTTTTTTAAATTGTTTTGAGTTAAATAATTCCAGATATATTTAATTAGTGATATATTTATCTTTTATATGTATTTGGATATTTGAATTTGTATTTTAGAGATTTAAATATTTGATTTAATTTATAAAAAAATAAAAAATATGAATTTTCGGATATTCGGATAATCTGATATCCGAATCCGGAATTTCGGATTACCGAAAATCGGATATTCAAAATTTCGGATTCGGATAGCAAAAATCACCATCAGGCGACAAATAGATTGATGTTAAAAAAATGTATGATTTTAGCTTACTGATCCCACCAGTGTCATCAATTGGTGGTGACTTTCTGGAAAATACCATCAATAATATTGTAATTTTAAATTTAAAATTTCATGACGAGACAAAATCTATATAATTAATATAAAATAATATTGGTTAATTCTTTTTTTTAACCCACTTGAAACATTATGAATAAAAAAGTTGAGAAAATAAAGTTGGAAAAATAAAAATAACAGAGCAGGTGTAAATTTAATCAAATAAACCAATAAAATAAAAATAAAAATTAATTTAATTATATTAAAATTAATGCCACTGGAAAAGAGATACTCTACATGAAGCAAAGACAGTTGAGAAACACCAAACAAAGAACACCTCCCACCACCCCACTAGAAAAATTATAAATTTAAATTTCAATAAATAAATAAAAGGTCAACTATGGATGTATAATACACCCCAACCTTAGATGTTGACTTCATTTGTCAATTTGCATGATATATATGATATAAGTGTTGTCTAAATAATAGATTTGGTGTTTTGAGATTAATATATGTAATGGATTATTTTTATTAAAACATAAATCACTCTATCTTTTGATTGTTCAAAGTAATAATTTTTTTTTTAATAAAAAGACTACATATATGAAAAAGTTTGTTTAAAGTAGTAAACTTTTTTATATATTGGACCCATTGACAAAAACTAACTTGCAGGTGAAGTTTTGTTAATATATGTTTGATAAAGTAACTGAAGTTTGAGTTGGAAATTTTTTCAGTTACATAAAAACATATATTAATAAATAAAACAAGGGATAATTACTAAAATAACTATAAATCCAACTCATTTATCAAGTTTTACCAAAAAAATCCATGTAACCAAAATACTTACAGTTTACGTTACCACAATTACGTGATACCCAACAATTACATGATCTGTACTTTTTACTAATATTTTAAGGCATTACGTCACAAAAGGTGATTGGTAACATAAATTACATTAGCTTTACGTTACCAAATTCAAAATTTGTTCATTCCCAAGAAAAAATAGGTATTTACCATGATATGACATCTTACCTAAAACAAACTATAATTATCATTATGTAAGGTTATTTTGATAATTTATATTTGGGTTAATTGCGTCAAAGGGTAACATATTGTCATTGTTTTTTTAATTTGGGTAACATACTAATTATTCTATAAGTTAAGGAAACATACTTTCCAATCAAGTCAATCAAGGTAACCATATCAGATTGAAAAGAAAAAATTACTGACGTAACAGTTTCCTTGTCCAGTCAGCATTTTTTTTACAGAAATGACAGTTTAATTGTTATATGATGCGCACTATTTTGTGCAATTTAAAAGTACTTTTTGTTAATACCTTGTTATTTTGAGCAAATTTAAAAAGAATGAACAATATTAGATTTTAAAAAAACTGATGACTGGATACAGAAACTTTCATGTTAGTAATATTTACCTTTCAATTCGATACGGTTACATTTATTGACTTGATTTGAGATTATGTTACCTCAAATAGAAAAATTTTTAGTATGTTACCTAAATTGAAAAACAATGACAATAAATTAACTTTTGACGTAATTAACCATTTATATTTCATAAGCTCAAACTATTTTTTAAAATTAGTTGAAGTAGCTTATGCTTTAAAAGTTTATGGTTTAAAAGCTTATGATGTTAAACTTATGCATAAAAAAAGGGTTTATTATACATAATGTGTAGTACTCTCTCGAACTATATATATATTGTTTTTGTTAGAAAATACATTGTTTTTTGGAATTGTATATATATTGTTGTTGCAAGTTTTTGATTACGTAAACCATAGCTAATCCAGTTAAAATTTGAATGTAAAATATTTTATCCTAACATATAATATAATTAATGTTTCTTAGTTTCCTAGTACAAGAACTAATTAAATCATTATTCATTAGTGACAAAATATGATATAGTTAACTTGAAGCTTGTCAACTTGTGAGAAAACGATAGCAAGAAAGATATATTGTTATCTACGGCTAACGATATAGACCTCATATTTTACTTATAGAAAAAACCAATATATTTTCACGTTTTTTATGTTTTTTTGTCCCTCCTTATTATTTTTTTCCATAAAATTCCTCAAGCCAATTTTTTCTTTTTGGTTTAGTGAAATCAAGATATTAGAACCCGGTTTTTCGGTTTTTAAAAACCCGTTTTACTAATTATAACCAGACTCTAATATTCAAATATCACAAAACTAAAAAAAAAAAAATGAGTAAATTACACAAATGGTCCCTGTGGTTTGGGGGTTTTTGCTCTTTTCGTCCCTCAAACTTTTTTTTTGCACTAATGGTCCCAAAATCCCAAACCTTTAACACAAACGGTCCCTCTGACTAACATCCGTTAAGTTTGACCGTTAAAGAAAAGGGCAATTCTGTCTTTTTGTCATTCAGGGACCATTTGTGAAATTTTCTATAAACTTTTAAAACATAAAAATATTTTATAATTTATTTATTAAATTGTTTTAATTAATTTATTCATCATTAATTCATCATAAGATCTTTTGTTATGAATTTTACATTATTGTTATGAATGTTCATATGTGTTCTTCAAACACCGCCAAAGGCCACCTCTGACTAGAGTGCTACCAATAACCACCACCTAGGCCGCCACCTCCGACCACCGGCCTACCACCATCAAAATCACACAGAAACAAAGAAAATTTTATAGATCTTGTATGAAATCAAATTAAATCAACAAGGAAGTCTAATGTGAAATCAAACCAAACAAAATCAACATGAAAATCAAACTAAACAACAAGAATGTTTCCAATATGAAAAATAAAAAAGAAAGTCTAATGTTAATCCTTAAAAATCAAACCAAATCAACAACACTCATAACCATGACCGGAACAAATCAAACCAACAGCCAAATCTAAAAAACAAATGAACAAATTGGGTTTAACTTTGTAGATGAATATGTGTTCAGGAGTATGATAAGATAGGGTTTTTTTCATTCTTTTTATCCATTGTCTCTTTCTCTTCACCTTCTTCTTCTCTATCCTTTCTTCCACCAACAGCCACCTCCGCCGCCATCGAAGACCACCTGCTCAAGAGAACCACCGTAAAAAACCTCCATCACTGAGAACTCCAGAAGTGAGGCGTCGGTGAAGTGAGAACTCCAGAAGTGAGGCGATACTGAGAACCCCATAACTGAGAACTTTGTTTACCGAAGTGAGCCGCCGGTGAAGTGAGAACCCCATTACTGAGAAATCCATTAACCGAAGTGAGAACCCCATCACTGAGAACTCCAGAAGTGAGGCGCCACCATCGAAGACCACCTTCTTCTCTATTCTTTCTTCCAGACCTTTGTTTACCGAAGTGAGGCGTCGGTGAAGTGAAATCGAGAGAAAGCCGTCAATTTGAAGGAGATAGGAGGATGAGACTTGAAAGAGATGAAGATGGGTTTTAGTTTTTTTGATTTTTGTATATAAAAAAAGAATAGAAAAGAAAATAGAAAAGAAAAAAGAAAAACAAAAAAAATGATAATCTTTTAAAAAAGTTTATAGAAAATTTCATAATCGGTCCCTGAATGACAAAAAGACAGAATTGCCCCTTTCTCTAACGGTCAAACTTAACGGATGTTAGTCAGAGGGACCGTTTGTGTTAAAGGTTTGGGATTTTGGGACCATTAGTGCAAAAAAAAAGTTTGAGGGACGAAAAGAGCAAAAACTCCCAGACCACAGGGACCATTTGTGTAATTTACTCAAAAAAAATTTAACTTAAGGGTTTTTCTGAAAAAAAATAAAATTTAGAAACGAAAACGTAAAAACTACGAAAATATGTTGTTTTTTCGTAATAAATAAAAATGCAAAGAATGATGATATAAACTAAAGTGGTACATGTACACAAGGGTACAACACTACTCTCCAAGGAGCAGAATGCTATTCATTGGCTTCAAGTGGTGGGTATTTTTGTTATTTTAATTTAGGGTTAAACGTTCAAAAAACCTTATGAATTTTTTTTATTTTCGTGATTAAGTTTTTAAACTTTCTTTTTATTGTTTAAGTGTCTAGACTATTTTTGTCTTATTCAAAAGTGTATATTTGACATGTTACCAAATAAGTAACCTTAGTTTTTTACTTGATTAATGTTGGAAAAAACTCTTTATCTTTTCATATTTTTAGCGATTAATTACCTAAACTTTTTGTTTTATCATTGTTGTTTTACCGGCTAATCCGGTAGCCGTTCAAAAATATACACTTTTGAATAAGACAAAACATAGTTTAAGAATTTAAACAATTGAAAAAAAAAGTTTAAAGACTTAATTGAGAAAATATGAAAAGTTGATTGAGACTTTTCAATATTAACCCTTTAAACAAAAAAATATATATATTAGAGTAGGAGTGTTATTCGAACGGGTTAATTGAGTATCGGGTTATTCGGTTCGTGTTAATTGGGTTTGAATGTGTGGGTTAGCTAGCGGAACCCGAACCAAATAAGGGGACGGGTTAATCGGTTTCGGGTTAAATGAGTATTGAGTTATTCGGTCTGGGTTAAATGAGTTATTTGGTTTTGGTATAAAAAATGAAATCATCTACAATGTACTTTAAACGAGTTAAATGAGTTGGGTAATTTGGGTAAAACATGTTAAATGGTTTGAGTATCAAAATTTGGTATTTACATATTTACATTTTATGTATAAACAATTCTAGTTATAATTATAAACAAATCAAAAAGTGAAAATAATATATTAAATGGGTTAATCGGGTACCCGAATAAGCATGAATCCTACCCGTAAACCGAACAAAATTACTTATTCGGGTACCATTAAACCCGAATAAAAAACCGAATAACCCGACCCATTTAACCCGATTAAGCTTCGGTTCGGGTGGGTTATTCGGAATTGAATGAATCATTACGACGGAATGAAAATAATTTGTTTGTTTACACCGTGGTAATTGAATGAATCATCATGTAAGTAATGTGATTCCTTCACCTCTCTTGATTTTCATTCCTTGAGACTGAAGTGTTTTTTTTTTTTTTTTTGTTTTCATTCCCTCAAGGAAATGGAAAGAAAATTTATAAATTTAGATGTTTTTTATTCAATTTCATTCCATTCCTTTTAATATTCCTACCTACCAAACAACGTATAGTAATACCTCATTTCATTCCAATATTATAAACAAACACAACAAGAAATGTAATGATTCATTCTATTACATTGTCCATTCCATTCGTTTATCAGTCTATTACGTCCAACCAAACAGACCCTAAACGTAGACAGAGATAAAGAGGGATGAAGAGATAGAAGGGAGAAATACATTGTTGGATGCTTTCCACAATACCTTGTATGAAATCTCCTTTTTTTTTAAGGTCCAAGAGTAAGTTCCCTCTACTGAATATTTTCTCCGTAAAGTTTTCCTTTTCAACCAAATAAGGGGACGGGTTAATCGGTTTCGGGTTAAATGAGTATTGAGTTATTCGGTCTGGGTTAAATGAGTTATTTGGTTTTGGTATAAAAAATGAAATCATCTACAATGTACTTTAAACGAGTTAAATGAGTTGGGTAATTTGGGTAAAACATGTTAAATGGTTTGAGTATCAAAATTTGGTATTTACATATTTACATTTTATGTATAAACAATTCTAGTTATAATTATAAACAAATCAAAAAGTGAAAATAATATATTAAATGGGTTAATCGGGTACCCGAATAAGCATGAATCCTACCCGTAAACCGAACAAAATTACTTATTCGGGTACCATTAAACCCGAATAAAAAATCGAATAACCCGACCCATTTAACCCGATTAAGCTTCGGTTCGGGTGGGTTATTCGGAATTGAATGAATCATTACGACAGAATGAAAATAATTTGTTTGTTTACACCGTGGTAATTGAATGAATCATCATGTAAGTAATGTGATTCCTTCACCTCTCTTGATTTTCATTCCTTGAGACTGAAGTGTTTTTTTTTTTTTTTTTGTTTTCATTCCCTCAAGGAAATGGAAAGAAAATTTATAAATTTAGATGTTTTTTATTCAATTTCATTCCATTCCTTTTAATATTCCTACCTACCAAACAACGTATAGTAATACCTCATTTCATTCCAATATTATAAACAAACACAACAAGAAATGTAATGATTCATTCTATTACATTGTCCATTCCATTCGTTTATCAGTCTATTACGTCCAACCAAACAGACCCTAAACGTAGACAGAGATAAAGAGGGATGAAGAGATAGAAGGGAGAAATACATTGTTGGATGCTTTCCACAATACCTTGTATGAAATCTCCTTTTTTTTTTAAGGTCCAAGAGTAAGTTCCCTCTACTGAATATTTTCTCCGTAAAGTTTTCCTTTTCAACCATTTTGACAACAAAAAAGGGATTTCCATTTCTTTTCCATTAAATTTCTCACAAAATCTATGAACCAAAGCCTCCTAAATATGCTGGTAAATTACTTATGCATACTACATAATATGCATATTATTTTATATAATAATATGCATATACCTCTTCTCTTGATTTTTATCATATTTAATATTTTTTATATGATTTGTTATATGTGTATAACATCATTCAAATATCTTATAAATGATTACCCATCTTATCTAATAATTAATACCAAATTCTCTCAAATTTCTTATATGTAAACGCAATACCAATTGCAAATACAAGTAATGGCGATTTAGTTATGTGGATCTCTCGTAATAACCAAACAATTCCACAACTGACGATTTGAACACAAAAATGTCTTTTAAATATTCACACCTTGCGTCATGCGGAAACGAAATACTTACATAGACTTTACAAACTTTAAAAGATGATTTAACTCACACAAAATGCATAAAGTTTATATTAGATTATCATAAAAAAACATAAACCATCTCAAGTTATGTCGAAAACACAATTTAAACTCACTCTTTTATCATCTCTAGTCAAAAGGTTTAACAAACTAATTTACTTAGTTTATCAAAAACAAATATCAACTATTTTGAACTCTCGTTATGAAAATAATCAAGCATTCATGGTAAGATTTAACAAGCATAAACATAACAACAAGATTTTAATTCAAAGCAAGTTAAATTATAGCATATCATCTAATCATCCAAAATATGAATCATCACATGTTTAGGGTCTGTTAACCCACATGGTTACAGTATAAAACTACTTCATAATTATGGAGAAAAACACCAACTTAGCAAAAGAAAGCATCCGGCACATAAACTAAAGTTTGAGTGTAAGAATACTCCGAAATGATGTTTTTGATGATGGATTTATCATCCCCAATGTTGAATCTTCAAGTTGAATACCTTCTTTAGCTTCTTTTTTTCGTCCAAGAAATAAAAAAAATGTGAGCGTGTTTGTAATAAATTTCGTACCCCTCTTTAATGAGCAGAAAAGATCCTTTTTATATGTTGGGACTCCTCTCGCCGAGGGGGCTAGAACCACTCGCCGAGTGATTTTGTTGTCAATCAACCATTGGATCATCTGAATGACCCACTCGTCGAGTCATAAAGAAGAACTTTGTCGAGTGGATGAGCTGTCGACCCTCGATTGGCTCAGTTTTTCTTTAAGAATTTCTAGAGAATTATCACTTTTCAGGTTGACTCGCCAAGTGAGGCAATCCACTCACCGAGTGAAAATGTCCAGAGGAAAACGAGTCGTAGCTGCCCAGGTCGACTCGTCGAGTGGGTGAGTTGACTCACCGAGTGAAAGTGGATACTTAAATGTTGAGTTCCACTAGCTTGGTAGACTCGCCGAGTGGCATATACCACTCACCGATTGGGCCTCAACTTTGGTTGTTTTTTCTTTAGAGAAAAAACTGAAATTGACAATTAAATTAGTTTGCTCGATTTAAAGATGAAAAACACCTATTTTGACAAGGAAAGCACAATGTATCGCCCGATAAAACATGTATGAAAAGGGCGATATCAGCGAGGCATCTTGGATACTCTACAAAACTAGTGATACTCACTTAAACCAAAATCTATGTGTTATATGCTAACAATAACCAATCGTCCAACATGTTTGTTTTGGTTGTTCCAAGATTTTTTTTCTTTTCATGATTGATGTATTAACTTTATAATATGGTTCAAGTGTTGGAAACAAGTTTTAAAGTATTCCTATAAATCTTAAAACCAAATTTATTTTTGAAATTCAAATTTAAGATATATACAAAACTTTATACCGTATAAATTGTACGCATAATTAGTCATAACCAACCTTCCATGAATATCCACTATTAAAATCCTCCACCAATCAACCGACTCTAGTCAATAGAGTACCACCCTTGATATCTATCTACTTGTGAAATCACACCAACGGGAATCACTAAGATAAAAAAGACAACATCTGTAGATATCTATCTACTTGTGAAATCACAATCATATATGGCGGATGCAAAGTTTTATCTGCGAGTTTATCCGCAACCCGTGCCTATGAGACCTGTGAACTTTACTAACGATTTTATCCCTCGGCTAATCATCCTTCTAGCAGCAACAACCGTCAAACTTTCGCACCAATCGACAATCATAATGCTTTTTCTTACTGATAAATTGAAAGAATAATAGACAATGTTCATCAACAAAGAAAGCAACATTGAAAGACTAGAGTAGAAATTTATGCATACCAAAATTAAATTCCACATTATCCGTAAATAAAAAATAAATTAAAGTGGAATTCACACATCTTTTTCCCCATGAAAACCTGCAGGGCTAAAAAGCTAAGTCCAAAAAAACGAATTTTCCAAAATCTAAAGGTTGCTTTCCGCGTCATAAATTTTGGAAAAGTTGGAAATCTGTACACTTTCAAATAAAGGAAGGGCTGCCGTGTCAAAAGAAAATGCTTGCTTTGGCGTCAACTTCTTTACTGATATAGTCAACGTTTTCATAATTTGTTTTTCACTTTTTTTTTTTTATTTGTAATATTAAAGTTCCCAAATTGTAAAAAGGACGAATTATTATATTTTAATTTATAGAAAAATAACGACTTATATTAACTAGCTTTATTTTCTTTAAATTTTAATAAAGCTAGTTAATAGTTAATACGTATCATTGTTACGTTGATGTGGTTAACATGGTTTTAAAAATAAATATATAGAATTAATAATTTGGTATTGGAAATTTATTAAATAAAGATGACGTGTTTGTAAAAATATAACTGCTTGTTTGATTTATTAATATATACATTCATATATTAAGATTTTTAAAAAATATATGTACATGTAAATATTTTGTATATATGATCGATCATTCATATAAAATATAAATTTACCGTGAATGATCAATCATTCATAGAAATTTCACATAGTTTCGAGGTCTTGTATTGTTGTTTTAAACATAATTATAAGAACAAAATTAAAAAAAAATATTTTTTAATGGTGATACCATTGGTACACTGGATTTTATACACACACATAAAAGAGTGGCTTATTGGAATTACCAATTTACCATATGACTGTAAAATCAATAAATATAATGGTTTAAAATTAATATTATATAAAGCTTAATTTTAAAAGTTTCTCGTTGAATTTTTAAACCAGTTTAATTGGTTCTATAGCTAATATAGGTATTTTGGTACTCTAGATATTTGGGATACCCATTTGAACCCATATATATATATATATATATATATATATATATATATATATATATATATATATATATATATATATATATATATATATATATATATATATATATATATATATATATATATATATATATAGGGTTGGGTTCCAGTAAGAACCCTCAATACCGTGAGAACGTAAGAACCACTTTAAAATTTGTGCATTTAATGTATAAAATCATGCAATTAATGTTAAAATTTATACATTTGATAAATTTATGCATTTGATATAAAAATTTACACATATCATGATAAATTTGTCAACTTTATATATGAATTCATTCATTTTACAAAATTTGTGCATTTAATGTTCAAATTTGTGCATTTAGTGTAAATTTTGATGAAATTTAATTTTTAAAGGTAATTTTAATGTTAGATTATAATATTTATTAATATTGAAAACCAATAATGGTTTTAAGTTATAAATTTAATTTTTAAATTTGTTATAAATTTGTGCATTTTGGAGGATTCTCACGTTCTCACGGAATTGTAGGGTTCTTATGTGATCCCAACTCTATCTATCTATATATACATATATACATAGTTACATACATACATATATATATATATATATATATATATATATATATATATATATATATATATATATATATATATATATATA